>BHDV01068560.1:318738-361989 GCA_005406045.1 Adoxophyes honmai
TATCTCATTTTCGTTCGAAAGTCACATCGAACTTTGTTCTTCGGATAGGTCGATATGTTTTTATCTGTGTGAAATGCGGTTTCGTTTGCTATCTCTGGTACCTACTGGTTATACCAAGGGTAAAATGTCTAAATACAATACAGCTGCTATCGTAGTAGAACACCGCTGGCGTTAATAACTCGAAAGTAGCAATGGCCCCGAAGTATTAATTTGAAATACATAGACGCACTAACCGTATTTTGTTCGCAAGTTTTTGTAAATAGAGTTTGGTGTTTATTCTACAAAAGTGTATCGAATTGATAGGCAAGGAATCCCACAGAAGAGTAGCGTAGGTGGTGAAGAAGGAACTTAATAGACAACTAATTTATACATATTTATGTTTACGCGGCACTTAATCACGGTATTTTTAATTACCTCTCGACGTTTCGGCCGCGTTACAGCGACCGTGGTCACGAGTTGACTGAAGCGGAGCTCGACGTTTGTTCGGCAGCCCGGGCCCTTCGAACTACCCGCACTTGATTTTCATCAGTAACTTTTCCCCGAACTACCCGCGTTTCACCGATATTGTCCACCGTTCCACTATTACACCGACACACAACACTAACAATGTCAGACGCTCGCATCGAATGTTCGTCTCTAGGCTGACACTTATTGACTGTGATTAAGTCCCGCGTAAACATAAATATGTGTGAGAATCACGAAAGTTTAAAACAGTAACTAATTTATAATTAAAAACATACGGAACCTTCATTGTTTTAACATAAACACTCCACCTGACCGTTGCTAGTCCCAAAAAGGCCGAGCTCGTCGGACTGACATAATAATAATCTTATTCCATACCTGTTTAAAAGGCATTTCTATTAGAGCAAAACGAATAACTTAAAGGAAAAGGAACAAAACGCTGTTCCCTCGCTCTCTGGGTTAGAGTTGACATTAGAACTTCACCAAAAGACCCTAGAGTTAATGAATATGACGTAATTTGGGGTTAAATTTAACTGCCTCACGTTAACAGTTTGTTAAACGATGATCCCGAGATAAAGTTTAATGGCCCCTGGATTTTTTTTGTCGTAAATTGAAACGAGTAATTGAGCGGTTTTTGGAGAATGCCTGCGTTTGAATTTGGAATGCTCTTTTGGTGTTCGGTGTTTGGATAAACTGTAGCTTGTGTCACTTGTCACTGGCCGTTATATTTTGTAGCATTGTTTTTCTTTTTCTTTTTTTTCATTCAATTTTTTATTTTACTGCTAGCAAAACTTTGCCAAGAGGTTCGAGGTCCAATTGCTGTTTTAAAAAAGTATAAGCACATACATAAATAAATCAGTCCTGTATTCCAAAAAGGGGTAGGCAGAGCACACGAAACGTTACATGGTCGAAACCATTACAGTTTCGTAGCCACTATTAGCATAACTCTAATAATATTAATAATTAAGTAATTTTAATAACGGACAAAGTAAAATTACTAGTGTAATATGCCATAATTTAATAGTTATTTGCTAGAATTGTGCTAAAAATGGCTACGAGGCGTGAAATGGTCACTGTTTTGTATTTGTACATTGTGCTGAGCCTATGCCCCTTTTGAAAATACAAACGCATGTGTCTTTTGATTATTTTAATTTAAACATCCAAACTCAAAATGCATTAATTTTCATTAAGAAATAAATGGAATCTATTTATTATTTCTATGTCAAATAGCACCGGTAACCTTCCACCATAACAATTCGATAATAATCATGGCCATAAATTGTGTGTATGAATAGAAACAATACATAAACTGAAATCGAGATGGTATCACGGATATATCGTGCACTCTATCTAGCGCTCGAAATATCACGATTGGATTATATTTTTTAATTTACGGCCCGTAAACGTCGGGCTTTAGAATCGGCCACCGTTAGCGCGGAAGTAGGAATAGTGCGGGAGCGAAGTTTGAAAATGGAACGCGCTTACAAAAAGAACGTCACGTTTTTGTTTTTTCTGTTATGTGGACAGATAAAGTTCGAACGGGACAAATGTTTTTTTTTTTTTTACTTTGACAATGCTGCATACAGCCCTCGAATATGTGTGACTGCGAAAGGTTAAGCTAGTATGTAGTTGTAAGTATGTAAGTACTATAAAGAACGATTTTCACATAGTGGCATTTTTCAAGATACAACTAAATAATGTGACGCATTCATTAATAAATTCGAATACGAAAGAAATTGCTAACCTCCTGTACATAACATTCCTTTTGAATTTGACTTTAGGTTTTTTGGTAACAGATTATTTCGTCGCAGTCGTTGTCACTTCAAAATTGAATGCAATGCTACATTTCATCAACACTTTTGAAAGTCTCTCTACTGTAATGCCTAGTCATATAGTCATACTGTATTGTCTAAGTTTATGAACGCATTTAGGAGGAATTATGAATACACATGTGTAGAACATATATACTATATGAGGTGATCCGACAGAGAACCCAAGTCATCGACATAGCTCCACACATTACCAAGCTGAAATGGCAATTGATCCACCATAATGATATAATCCGAAGAACTGACAACCGTTGGACTGGACATGTACCGATTCTTCATTAACTAAACCGTTTTGCGCCTTAAAAAGCTTTTCAACCGCCTTTAAAACACTCACGCACAAAGGGCATATTTAAAAGACGGCAATAAAGTTTCGACTCCGTTTTACGGCTATTCCACAATAGCGCAATTAGTTTGTCGCGTGATAAAGATCGCACGCGTTTTAGTCGTTGGTGTACGCGACGTTCTGTTTTGAAATTTGAAAATGGAACCTTCGCTTGGGATACCAAAGACGCAAGGTTTTTTTTTTAAATTACTGGTTGGCCAGTGCTTGTTTACAATCACGCTCGACGTTCTTTTTTGTTTTTTTTTCTCGACAGCCAGCATTTTATAGATTTCAAAAATTGAAAATGCTGATGAATGCGAACTAAAAGACCGTGATGTTTTGCTCTAATTTTTAATTTAAAGATTGTTTTTTTTCTCAACTGCCAGTTTTAAAATCGATTGCAAATATCGAAGACGTCAATGCGAATCTTGGTTCTACATTAAATAAATTTGATATTAGTTGAATTTACCAACTTTGCCACAGCTTTTGGAGATAACCAAAGACAAAAATACCCTATTTATTTGTGTACAAAAAAGCCTGATTAGGCCGCCATCGTAAATATATTTCCCTTATTTGATTAGATTAAGGGCATTATTCGAAAATTATAGCAAATGTCGGTAATAAAACCTTGTATTCAGAGCACCGATTACAATCAGACCAGAGAAAGGTTACATTAAAAATAAACTTAATGAGAGGTATTTTCAAGATATTGACTTGGTTTTGGGTTTTATTACTTAGGGGAACAGCCAAGAATCAAGAATCTAAAGTAAGTAATTATCAAGTAGAAAAAAACGAGATAGCCAAGGGTTTGACCTGTGGCCTCTGGGAATCGAAACAGGGACCTCGAGTTTTATTGTCAAGGTGGTTAGCTACTAGGCTGGACTAAATCCTTTGGAATCCCAGCCTTCTTTTTTACACCATAAGAAGGCACACCAGCAAGTGTAGTAAGTGGTGGTAAGTAATCATCCGACCTCGACACCAGTGGTGAAAATTCTTTAAAACCATGTCTAAGGGTTTGCAATGTCATGGTGACAGATTGGTTACATGTTAAAAATATTAGTAAGTGTACACAGTCAAGCCTCACATTTTCAATTTTTGATATCAACAAGACAGATTACAGATACGTCGTTAACCTAGAGGCTTAAATATGTCTGCCTTCTTTGAGAGTAATTGCTGTCGCATCTTCCGCGCCACAACACATCATTGTGAATACTGCTGCTTTGCGGCAGGATGTACGTGTACGTGTAACCTGGTTCTATACTACCCACAATTATTATAGAAATTTATCGCTATCAGATTTTAAGCAAATGCATTCCTTTGGCAACATTGGGGTAGTAAATGTTTATGTATGAATTCAGTTTGTTTAATAACTCTTTATTTATAGTAACAACTATGATATTATACTAATATAAATGTTTTTAGGAACTTGGTTACACTGGTTTGCCGATGACTTGGAACTGGCTGCCGTCGCCTCTGGACCTGGAAAAATAAAAGAAAACTGTAAGTAATCTATACTAATATTATAAGGAGGAAAGATTTGTTTGTTTGTATTTTTGTATGTTTGTAGTGAATAGGCTCAAAAAGGACTGGGCCAATTAAAAAAAAAAACACTATCAGAATGCTGCATTCTTCCGAATTGACATAGACTACGTTTCATTTTGAAAAAAAAATCCTTGGTAATCGTCAATAATGTAACCAAGGGTGTAAAAAAATCCAAATTTCCAAAAATAAATAATTGTCTACCCCGTGCGAAGCCGGGACGGGGTGCTATTTGTTATAAAAAAGTAAAGCAGCTTTACTGTTTTTACAATTTTTTTTTTATTCTACACACATCATACATCACGCATGTCTTCCCTAATGAGATAGGCAGAGCGCAAGGAACGCGACATAGACAAAACTTTGACCATTTCACGTTTCACAGCCACTTCTAACATGAGTTTAGGTTTAAAACAAAGAGGTATAACAGTGACAGGTTGAGCCTGTCACCTAAGTCGCCCCGACATCCACAGTAGAAATGGAGAGGTGTTATTCTAAACCGACACTACACGGAAACAAAATGATACATCCGTGTGTATAAAAATGAATCCCTATTTCCCTTGGCCATAGCATCACACGTAATCGTCTGAAACCGATTTCACTAATTATTTGTTTGTTGGTTTTGTTATTTTTAAGAGAAGGTTTATGGTAAAAATTAACGGATTACTGACGTTGTATATACCGAGATTAGCTCTACATGTTTCAGATCAATCCGTGATCCATCATCTGGAGCTACGCGCCACGGCAGCGGACAGACGCGCACACAGAAGGTTTATGGATCGCAGTTATCTGAATTATTTTAATATGTTCTGATGTCCTTTTCATTCCGTGTGGTTTAAAAAAACACCTCTCTATTTTATCAGTGGACGTGTTAAGAGGCGATTGAAGAAATTGGTTAAGGTATTTGTCGCTATACCTGCACAACTCAGAGTTAAAAATATGCAAAAGTCATGGTTTTCTCTATGTAGCGTTTCCTGTGCTCTGCCTACCCTATTCGCGAATACAGTCGTGATGTATGTAGTTTAAGGACTGTATTTTTAACCCAGCTTCTGTCCATTTAACCCCCCAAACGTCACGGCGCGTAGCTCGCCATAAAACGGAACCAACACCTACGGCGCGGTAAACATTGACCGCGTTTTTGTCAGTTAATTTGCATGCTATCTCCGATCTGAATAGTTAATTCGGTTAATTGTGAGCGCGATGGTTAACCGTTGGAACTTGGCTGATAAGTGCACGCGAGGGGTTAGAGTAGCTGGCCGGTAGGAATGTCGATTTTTTTTATATGGCTGTCACCGAAAAAAAAAAGTTTATGCTGTCTATGGCTGGCTATTCACACGTTTTGACGAATTATGATTAGGGTTGAGTTCTTTAAAAAAAAAGATTGGCTTAGCACAGCAAGGTAATCATTATATCTGTCAATGTACAACTAGGACGTCAGATGAGATCTAGCGCATGTAGATTTATAAAACGTATACTTATGGACATAAGTCCATATAGAAAACTATCGAAATTGGTTGTTACATACATACATACATACATATTCTCACGCCCATATTCCCATGAGGGGTAGGCAGAGCACATGAATTCAAAAATCCAGTGCCACGTTTAGCAAATTCAGGGTAACCAGATAGTTAAACGTGACATTGCAGTGACAGGTTGCTAGCCCATCGCCCACAATAAACTAACCCTTTCCCAGAGTCGACTCTTACGACACCCACGGGAAGAAAGGGGGAGGTGCTATTCTAACCCGGTACCACACGGGTTGTTACATGCAAGGGATAAACAGACTTAATTAAACTCGCTTCGCTTTTTAAATCGTTTAAAAACAATTGACTACGACGAACACGGCAATTCTTCTTTTACTTATTCGAATTCTAAATTTGAATTCATCGAACATTCCCGAAAACAAAGTTTTTTTTTTAATTTTCGACAGCTTTCAAGTTGCCAGGCATTTTTGTTTTCAAGTTTTTACTATCTCGTGTTTGTAACAGTTTTCGTAGTTTTACTACGAAGGACAACTGAACAGAGGAAAGAAGAATAAAGTTCAAGAAACGGTTCTTATTTTTTGTGAACGCAAGTTTAAGTCGCTGGAAACAAAAGTTTCTGAATTCGAAACATTTTAAAAGACTGTGTCTTTAGATATAACTATCTAACCTCAGATATGTACATACCTCTTACCACAGATATGTACCAACCTTACGCGTTGTTTTTTTTTAATGTACTTAACAAAACCAGGTTAGCTCTGCCTACTCAATTTGGGAATACAGGCGTGGTTTTTATGTATGTAGCTATTACTCAATCGAATTTAAATCGTAGTGATATTCTTAAAAGTGCGTCAAATAATTTAATACCACTAAAAGTTGTAAAGTTTTCTCAAATCGGGGTAAGCGAAGCACACAAAACGCTACATAGGCAAAGCCATGAAATATTTCACGCTTCGTAGTACCTAACTAGCATAATTTTAGGCACCAATTAGAAATTAGAGGTAAAATAGTCACAAATCGCCGAAAGCCTTCCTAACCTATTTTCTTAGTCGCTTCTTACGATATCCACGGAAGAGAAATAAAAAAAAAAGTGAGGTATTATTCTAAGCCCGGTGTCACACGGGCCTCCTAAGGACCTAATAATAATAACATGGGAGTTGCTGTAGATAAAATAATCTAGATTTAAATCTACAAAACTAGCTAGTGGGTACAAGCCTTTACAACAGTAGTAATTCAGGTTAATTTTTGAACCTTGTTGACAAGATGAACGATAAACGATTATAATCTGTGGCTTGTTTTAAATAAAAGTTAATTCGAGCTGTCACGATAATTGTATGATGCAATATGCTCTTGTTGGCCAAAGTAATTACTAGTTTCCCTCGTGACGAGTTTCCCTCGATAACATTAAGGGTTTGAAAATACAAGTCCAGTGGTAGGAAATTGTATTTGTCAAAAATAAGAGAATATTTTTTTTTCATAATTCCTAATACCTACTTAAATGAAAATTGGTCAATTGTACGTTGATTGGTCCATTGTTTATGTTTGTGTGGCTGTACGTTCCAAAGCTCTATTTTCTTCAAAAAATTTAAAATTTAAAAACAAAATTAAATAATAAAGTGAATAAAAGTCGCGTAACAGAAATATTTGTACGTACAGAAGTTTTTATCTTTTTTAAGATTTAAGTTGGAAAACGTTTGCAATGTGGTGACGGGTATAAAAATACCATCTCTCCATTTCTTCCCTGAATTTCGTCTGAGGATATAGGTTAAAGGTATATTTTAGGCGACAGGCTAGCAACTTGCCACTATGAAAGTGAACTTAAAATCTAAAAAATATGCTAGAAGTGGCTACGAAACGTGAAATAGTTATAGATTTGTCTATGTAGCGTTTCGTGTGCTCTGCTTATCCCATTCGAGGAATTAGGCGTGACGTAATGTATGTATAAAGGAATTTGAATTTGAAATTTTCTTGTTCTTAAGTGGTGTAATGTTTTCGAGACTGAAATAATCGACGTTAAACAAAAATCAACCAATTTATTTTTCATATTTTAACAACTTTCCATTTCTCTGTTATAAGCCATTAAATTTATAATTACTACAAGCAGTAACACTAAAAGTTTCTTTGTCGTTTCGCGTCAACTACATGCTTACATTTTTAATTATTAAAAAAAATCCAATCATCTTTTACGACATTGTCATATTAACAAGCGAACATTAAGAAGAATAATTTTATGAGTGGTAAATGTCTCTGAAACCATGTATTACAAACTTACATTTTGTACAAAATAACGCAAACTTTCAAAACACCTGGACAAAACCGACACCGAAATACATAAACAAGCCAAATCACTATAAATTCGTATTATAATAATACATTTTACGACATTTTTATGACATTTCATATGGCCACGACAGTACGATAAAAGTCATTATTTTTTTATGACAACTGTCATAAGTTTTACCTTTTATGAGAACGATCTTAATTAGTATCGGGATATCTTTATGGGGTTTTAATTATGTCGTAATATAAATGGGATTGCCTAATTAATATGTAGATGTTACGTTAAAATACCTCCGGAATTGGACTCACTTCCTTATGGAATAATTTACACTGCGTAAAGCCGAATTATAATTTTGAAAACGGTTAAAAAAGTTGATTGTGAGTATCTTAGTAAAATTTAGATTAGGTACAGATGTGTAGGAACTCTTTTCCATGTTTGTTAGCAATTTAACAAAACAACAAATTTAATTTAAAAGTATTTGATCCAAAAAAATACAAGCAAACATTTCGCGTCACTATAATTAAAAAAAAAAAACTACAATGTAATCAGTTATGCATCTGTGGCATTCCAAAAGAGAACTACAAGCCTTCCATATTTCAAACCATATCGCGTTCCAAATTCAAACTCGCCAACCGCCATAAAAATGGCTTCTACACACTTCCGAAAAATCAATTTAACTCGAAAAAAACGTATCATATTTTCCACCCCACGCTGCGGCGCGATAGGGGGACAGAGACGCGAATATGATTTTCGCGTGGTCAGAAAGAGACGGAAGACAAACAAAAAATTGAGCAGGAAAAAACATGGTTGCGAAAAAATCGTAGGGGTTCTGAAGTGGGACATTAGTGGGGTCTGGAAGGATGAATACCCTGGCGAAAAGTTGTAGCATATTTTGGGAAAATGAGTTGGTATATAAATTGTCACGACTTAAAATTTATAATAGTGAAGCAGTGTAGACAGCCATTTTCCTTAGGAAGAAAACTATCACTTTATGAAAAGGTTGAAATGAAAAGAGAGCCAAAATCATTTAGGCATTGAAAGGAAAGTAAATGTAAGTAATGCACTAAAGTTTTTTTAGTGCGCAACTTTGTTGTACAACATTGATTACAATTAGATTAAAAATACAGTATAATGAAACGTTCAATTATCTTGTCAGACGATAAACGATAATTCACATGGTGAAAACATTCACGCATCGACTCAACATTCGCACCGCATCGATGTAAAACGTAGTCTGTAGACATTGAGGATAGAACCTATAGAGTACTAATGTCATCTTGGTTGTTCGGAAATTATTCCGCAAAACAATTGAAGTGATCGCTGTGCTCTTATTGGCCGGCACAAGATCGCGCGTAACGCTAGTGCCTTTTTCTCTACGGTTATTGGCTCTGTACAGTTTCTGTGACAGTGACGGTGACGTTTAGTATGTTGAAATCAACAAACTATTTGCGGACCGGGGTTGCGAACATTGTTTCTCTATAGGTTCTATCCTCTATGTCTGTAGATCACGACACGCTTGAAAGTTGAAACCTAACTAATATGCATATAATAATATATTAAAGTACTAAATAAGATGAAACAAAAGTCGTGAATAAAATTTGTGTTCCTTACTGTTTAGCTATAGTTTTAGTTTAGTTGTTTTTTAACAGTAAACGTAGTAAAATCGTATTTCCCTCGACGAAAACTTTATTACTTTTATAATGACACGATTTCGCGGTGGGTCAGGACTTGATTGGACTGTACAACCATCGGTATACTGCCACAGTTATCGTTATAATTGGCAAACAATGAAGAAATGTTCAACTTTTATAATTTCCATTGCAGATGTACTGATTGTCGGTAGACCTGTCACTCATACGTGTACCTCACTGTGCAGTGCGGTCAAAGGAAATTGGCATTTGAAACCTAATTACTTTGTACATACCTACATAATGATATGTTTGTATTCCCAAATGGGATAGGTAGAGCACATGAAACGCTACACAAACAAAATCATGCCCTCTTCTAGCATATTTTTTAGGTTTTAAGTTGGCCGGTATAATAGTGAGTGTGCCGTGTGGTGTGAATCCTCTCCATTTTTACCGTGGATAGGTAGATAGGTTCGGGTATGCAACAGGCTAGCAACCTATCACTTTTCTACCACTACCATCATTGTCATCTTTCCATCATGTAGCCATAATCACGGTTTTGTTTATGTTACGTTTTGTGTGATTTGCCTACTTCATTTGTGAATACAGGCGTGGTTGTTTGTATGTATGTATTTTTTTGTCAATAGTAACTTGTCCACAGATTTACGTATGGTGCCAATTCTCACCAAATATACTTTAATACAAAAAGATGGCTACCGTGTGTTGAATCGTATTCAACAACATAAAGTATGATTTATTAACCCTAATTAAATCCATATCGATGTAATTAAATTACTATTCCATCCAATATGGACTGTGGAATAAAAACATGACAATGTACCGTGTGGGGTATAGAATAACACCTCTCCATTTCTTCCGTGTCGTACGAGGAGACTAAGGTTTTAGGTCTTTAGGCTAGCAAAGCAATCTGACACTCTAGTCCCTCTGAATTTAAGACCTAAGAAATATTCTAGAAGTGACTACGAAACGTGAAATAGTTTTGTCTATTTAGCGTTTCGTGTGCTCTGCCTACCCCATTTGAGAATACAGGCGTGATGTATGTTTGTATTTGTACCAAAACTACGTACAAAACATAAGAACGAAAACTACCGGAAGGCGATGAGTGACCCCAACATTTTAGTTTCAAAAATAATCATAAGTACCTATATTAAAATCTTCTGATCAGTGTTGGGAAAGACTTCAATAGAGATCTCTCTCCAGGCAGATGTTATGCCTGGGGACTGAAGTCCACAGAGAGGTTAGAAGTTGTATTATACAACCCATCTTCGAAACGTCGCTAGCGCGATGTAGAGCGCTTTGACAGTTGATGCCGTTAAGTAGTTCGTACTACTATAGGTGGCACTAGGTTCGCTACAAGTTTTTGATCAAATTTACCTAAAAAACTGAATCCAAAGTCAGTGCTATAGTGACACAGACAAACACGTAATATGTATATAAGACAGCCTTCTTTTTTTGATGGGGGTGTAAAATGACCTAGCTAAATTTATCTCCTCAATTAGCAACATTGCCCCATTGCCCCAGTATATAGGGCAACACGCCTAATTAAGGGCAATTCGGTATTTAGGGGACTTTCCCCTTAATTTGTACAGGATGATCTTCAAAGAAAATGTCACACCCTCTTAACTGAGCTTTTGTAACTGTTAATTTTTTTCTCAATTTAGAAAAGCGAATGGAGTTCACCCCTGTGGTATCGAGTTTAGAACAACACGTCTCCATTTCTTCCGTGGATGTCGAAAGTGGCGACTATAGAAATAGGTTAAAGTTGCGGTAACAAGATAGCAACCTGTCACTGTTATATCTCTTTCATCTGTTTTTACTTATACCAAAAAAAATATAGACGTTGCAACAAAACGTGAAATAACAGGGTTTTATCTATGTCATGTTTTGCTTGGTCTGCCTACCAGATAAGCAAGTAACGACTAATGATAACACGAGACTTTTTTTAAAGGAAGTTTTTAAAAAGGTAAGTAACTTTTACTGTCCAAAAAAAAGACGAAATATTGAAGTAAAAAGGACCTATCTCTTAAGGGACCTCTTACAACCAACATTTGAGAGACAGAGGACAAACTTAATTATTGAGACAAACAAAAAGAGAGACTACAGTCAACATGGAGAAGGGCAGCAACAAATATTGTCAAAATGACACTTAATAAAAAAAAAAGAACAAAGTAGGTACTGAAGGGATAATCTTCTAATTTACCCTAATATTTATTCCCTTTCTAAGACTCAATATGAAACCTAATAAGCCTCAAAAAGTCCCTTTTTGCATTATAACAAGCAATTAGTGGTCTATTATTGCAACTGCTAATTACGATTTTGAATTCTTTGCCAAGGGAGCAAAAGTCTAATTTACATTGAGGTTTTTTGATTAATGTCATCATTAAATTTTTGTATGAAAGCTGTCACTTTGTTCGAGGGTTGAAAGATTGTTTGTATTATATTGACAAGTACTGATTAGCGCCGCGCCGTCTGAAGTCTGGCTTAGAAAAAAACCGCTCTATTTCTTCATTGGATGACGTAAGGCGACTAAAGAAAATAGGATAAGTGTGTTTTAAGGATAGGCTAGTATCGTAGTATCCTGTCGTTTTTATAACCACAGAAAGTGGAATAGTTAGTCTTACATACATATACATACATACATATTCTCACGCCTGTATTCCCAAGAGGGGTAGGCAGAGCACATGAATTCAAAAATCCAGTGCCACGATTAGCTATTTCAGGGTAACTAGATGGTTAAATGTGATATTGTAGTGACAGGTTGCTAGCCCATCGCACACAACACACTAACCCTTTCCCAGAGTCGGCTCTTACGACACCCACGAGAAGAAAGGGGGTAGTTAGTCTTCTGTGCAAAATGCAAATGTATGGTGGTTCTAAGTTTGAATGAAACTTAATGAATACTTAGTTTTTATAATATTAAAAGTCTGAAGTTAAAATGTAACAAAGATCTCAAAATCAAACTTCATTCGAAATACTCAAGACTCAACTGCCCGCTAACAAAGTTCAAACTTAAAACACGATACAAAAAAAGTCTCATACGCCAGTAATATCCAAAATGTACGAAATTTTCATAGTCAGTGTCTTTATTTTATTTATTTGATTGTAGAATACGCAGCTTGAACAACCTTATGAAATAAAGTTAAAAAAAAATATTCAAGCATTTCAACGATTATCTTTATTTAAAAAAAGTGAAAATTCCAACCACATTCAAATTACCCAAGACAACTGGCCGCTAACACGTTCGAAATTCAAAACACGAAAAAAAAAAGCCCACACGCCGCAATATCCTACATTTACACCTGTCTGCTCTATCGTAACTCTCAACCATCTATTGAAAACCCGAAACAGGGTGCCCCCCCACCCCCCTCGTTATCCACCCCCCTTTCTTTCCACTAACTTCGCATCGTCATTCGTATTACTAGGGCCTTAACTTACGCGAGGGTCCCGTATCCAGACGAAACTGTACCCTAATCTCCCACTTTCAGGGGTAAAAATTTACTGGCAACAAAAATCCAATTTCGTACTTTTATGTTCGGTTCTATTTTGCTCCCTATACTGTGTCGGGTAAGGTTTAAGTGACATAGTAGGGGTGTATTTTCTTGATAGTTGGTGCTGATTCTTGGGCATTACGTTTTTCTTTGTACAATGTGTTTATTCTTGCGTATGTGTGGTGTCGGGCTTAGAATAAGGCCTCTCCATTTCTTCTGTGGATGTTGTAAAAAGTGCCTTAGGTAAGGTAAAGTAAAGTGGTTTAGGTAAGATATGTTAGAAGTGACAGCGACACCTTGATAGGTAGGGACTTTCAATTCCTAGGATAGGTTAAAACTCCCAGGTTTGTTGTAATCTGTTCTTTTGCGACATACGGAAGAAATGGAGAGGTGTAATTCTAACCCCAACAACTTATAGAAGGGGATGACGTTTCTTTGTTAAATACCAGAACGATGAAATTATTTTTTAGTTAAAGACACTATTCAAGTTTAGATACACCTTTAAAGTAGGTATTTTTTCTTTTATTTCGTCTGTCACAAGGGAAACTTGTAATATGTTATGATTACTCATACTTTTTTTTCATCATCCACAGAACTTCGCATTTTTCAAAACCACCCTCGCTCGTCTTATGCGGAGGTAGCGGGTCCAAATGAGGAGAGAAAGCGATTTTGAAAATTATTTATTCGAATATTATGTCTAAATTATTTAATGTTGTGGAATAATAAATGTTAACTCACGTTTTTAGTCTAGTTTAGCTCTGTTACTCTATTGTTCTGTTTGCGTTGGCAAGTGCGAGTCGAACTCGCGCACAAAGGTACCAAAAACAGCAAAAAAAACTCTTTTTTCTATGGGAGCCCCCTTAATTATTATTATTATTTAGACTTTTATTGATTTGAGAGCACCGCCGTTAGGTAGCTAATAAGTGTTGATATTTTGAAAACGCTGAACAAAAGATTAACATAGGTTTCCAACACGCCATGTTGTCCGTGGTAGTTAGGTAAAGTAGGTACCCAGGAGATACAACACAGTTATAGATACAGAACACAATTAAAACTAGGCGTCGCAGTGTGTCCCAGTTATGGTTATGTGAAATTCGGATGCACCGAGATTGTAAACGAAACTTTATGTCACACAGCTTGGCCGCAATATCTTGAGAGCCTGCCTATCTTAACCGTCGTAAGACAGGGTAAAAATGTAATAATCCCATGAGTACTCCTCTGTCGTGTCGTGTCTCCTGTTCCAGTTTAAAATGCTGCAATTTCCTCATGAACTTAGTTATCCCGTGTGGTGCCGGGTTAGAATAGCACCTCCCCCTTTCTTCCCGTGGGTGCCGTAAGAGTCGGCTCTGGGAAAGGGTTAGTGTATTGTGGGCGATGGGCTAGCAACCTGTCACTGCAGTATCACGTTTGATCATCTGGTTGCTCTGAAATCGCTAAACGTGGCACTGGATTTTTTAATTCATGTGCTCTGCCTACCCCTCTCGGGAATACAGGCGTGAGGATATGTATGTATGTATGTATATCGCTATGACCATTAATAAAGCGCGAGGTCAAACATTAAAGATGGCTGGGGTGAACCTAGAGAAGCCGTGCTTTTGCCATAGACAGTTGTATGTAGCATATTCGCGTGTGTCCAATAACCAGAATCTTTTCATTCTATTCTTAAATGGAAAGACTTATAATATATCTAGTATACAGCAGCGTAAAATAATTGCGAAATCTCTTCGGTGTTACCCTGAATTTAACGCGAACGTCGCCGCGGGCTAAATGTACAAAACTTATTCAAAATTACTGCATTTCCGCTTCCGTTTAAGGCTTGTTCCCCACTCGGTTAAGTTTTCTCCCCCGTCTTGGCACTTTTGATGCATCGTAATATTTTCGCGTCGTCCACATGCGCTGCGCGTGACGTCACTTGATATATTGGTTCGCTTACTACCTTGTAATAGGAAAACCTTGCAAGACGCTTTACGCCGAATTTTTTTTCATGTTTTTTTTTCATGCATTTCGTCACTAGCGACACAAAACAGTTAAACACTATTATTCCTACGTACGGACGTGATTTTATATGTAGTATTTTGTAATTTTCATTTTAATATTTTGCATTTTGTGTTTTGATTGTTCTTTTATAGGTAGATTTTGTTTGTGGAAACAAACAAACACAACAAATAAAATGTATTTATTGAGTCTGGACTCAATAAATACATGGTAGAAGACGGTTGTTTAATTTGACAGAACCAGTGCCAAAATCACATTTAGACTCTTAGTCCGTCATAATGCTAGAAATGGTGACCACGAAACATGAAAAAGTCATGTTTTGTCTCTGTAGTGTTTCGTGTGCTCTGCCTACCCCATTTGGGAATACAGGCATGATTTATATAAGTATCAAGTAAAATATACTATCGGGAATATTAATTTTTCCTTTGTTTCCATCTATTGACATGAGATTAACTCCGAATATAAGTTTGTAAAACAAGGAGTTTTTTTTATTTGTGCTATACACAACATTTTGGATCCATTTACGTATGTATGGAAAATGCGACAAGGATTTCCAATATTTTTGATTAGTTAAAAAGATTTGACCCTTAATAGCTTCAAGAGACCACAGACATCAGATTTTGACAACACTTTCAATGTCTTGTGTGATGTCGGGTTTAGAATAACACCTCTCTATTTCTCCCGTGGAGGTCATAAGAGGCGACTAAGGGAATATCAAAGTGTAACGTAGGTGACAGTTTAGCAACCTATCACTATCATAATTATCTTTTTCATCTATGTCAAAACCTAAAAACATGTGTGAAATGGTTGTGATTTCGACTATACCTATAGCGTTTCGTACACTCTGCCTATCCAAGAGTTCCTTAGAATAGAGTTTTGGCAAACATTCAGAAGGACAAAACGATCATAAACGATTCCTTCGCCTTAAAAGGTTCTCCCCAAAAACCTATCAAACTCCCTTAATACTTAAACCGCAATCAAACAAAAACACATAAATCCGCAATATACGTCCAACCCCGTTTCCTAAGCCACGGAAACGTCTGGAAACCTCCAGAAAAGACAAAGCTCCGTAAAAACCAAGTAACTACAAAGAGGGAGGCAAAAAACCAAGTAACTACAAAGGGAGGCCCCTGCTATCTCATATGTATGGAAATAGGGCCTAATCCTGCGAACGGCAAAATGGCGGCGGGAAAAAATATGTTTCGCTTTTGAGTTTGTGTGGAATTGTAGTTTATTGGAATTAAAGGTAAGTTTGTGTGTAAGACCGAACCAATACATTCAAAATCCGTTTAAGTTATTTTAGTACCTTTTTTAAAGTTAAAAACAAAGTCGCTTCCCAGTGTCCTATGTAGGTATGGTTAGATCTTTAAAACTACGCAACGAATTTTGATGCAGGCTTTTTTTAGTCATTCATTAGAAAGGTTTGAATGTTAATAAATGCATAAGATAGTATAGAGAAACACTGATAGATAATTTTAAAGGTTATTAAAGTGGTGTCGTAATTCTGTGGTATATTTAAATTAGCAACGTTTTAGCAGAGCACGCAAGACATTAAAAATAAAGCCTTTCCGTTTTCTCCGTGGATGCCGTAAGAGGCGACTAAGCTACGTCTTAGCCGAGAAGCTAGCAACCTGTCATTATTATTTTTCCTTAATCTAGCTCAAAACTTAAAAGTTATGCAGAATTTGGCTGTGAAACTTCAAATTGTCATGGTTTAGTTAACATAATGTTTCGTGAGCTCTGCCTACCCTTTTTGGGATCACATTGTACATATGTGATCTATTTCTTATCAAAATCTAGGCACCTTTTAACAGATTGAGAGAGTATTTAGTAAAGGTATTTAAAAGCTGAAGGCATTTGCAGATAAAAAGAAAAAAGACGGAATTCTCAGCCGCAAAGCTTTAGAAAATCAAACCTTCTTTGACTTCATCCTTCAGCGAACACATCCTACTAAATACGTAAACATATATCTTCTACTCGTATATCTTCTACACCAAACAGTCTTAACTCCTTTACTTGCTTTTTAAAAGTAAGTCCTGATTACTCGTTCTTTGAGGTCAAATTAGATTGAAACTTCGATTCTTTACTTTGGTAGAAAGATATATAATTATATATCTTAAAGTACGCTCCTGATATATTTTTCCTATCCGTATTACGGGCGCAGATCTGTGGGAAAAGCTCATTTGAAGTTTGTTTATGTTAAAAATGTTTTTCTATCTCAACAGTAAATTTGTTTTTCATAAGACATGTCAAAGATATGTTTAATGCAGTTTTAAGTTAGTTTTAGAATCAACCCATATAGTTATCAGTAAATAAAATTACTTGTTTAACACCACTAATTTTATTTAAAGTAAGTACCTACCTATCTAAAAATAGAGTTGGTGGCTGATATAAAGTAACATTGTTTCGGTTAAAAAAAAGTGTTATAAAGCTACCATTACTAAAAATATTCGATAAAAAAGAATTGAATTATCTATCATTATCAATCAAATTGCGAACTCCAATACCAGAGAAAAACTAAGTACCTATTTTATTTTTTCCAGACACTATTACTGGCCAGTACGACAACGCGCTCGGACCATACTTTTTAAATTGTCTCCAATCAAGAGACAAAGACTGTAACCCCATACAACTTTAATATTTTTCCACTTTTTAAACCTAGATTTTATTCAACTACAGCCTCCCCGCCTCGTCACGTAATACATCAGCCGGTAATCTTCTTACATCTTCTCAATTTCACCCCCTCCCCCTCCCCGGGGATCATAACCCCCCAAACGGGTGATTTTTCTCCTTTATTATATTGGTAGGCTTGTGTTTTGGAAATATTTGAAGTGTACTTTAGGACAATTTTGATGTTCGAATACTAAGATGTATTACATTTTTTGAAGTAAAAGAACTGAGATATTTATTACAGAAAGTAACGTAAAGTTGGTTAATTCACTCGAAATAATTTCGGTTGGTAATTTAATTGTCTAGCAGTGGACGTCTGTTGGCTGATGATGATGATGAATTTCGGATGTCTTTCAAATAAATTCGACCCTCTACTTATTTTTATAACAAATGCGTTTATATAAATAAAATACGCCAAGTCTAAGAATTCTCATTACTATCGCATCATTAAGTACTTAATTCATTTCGGTGATTTTGTTGTTATGACTAGTTTTATATTTTTTCACGACACATTAGACTGATTTTCGTAACAAAAACAAAAATAACCTCTCTTTTTAGGCGACGCCATGTTACATACCTACGTAACTTTATACCCCTCTAGTGACAATCTAATACCGCATAAAAAACACTGGCAATTTTTATACGCTCTAAGAAATCCCCCAGACACACGAAAAAAAACATAATTTACTTACATCCAACCATCCAAGACATTACCATGGCTCTAACAAGACACAATGGCCTTGCGAAATAACGTTCCTCCCTAGATTTGGACACAACCAGCCTAAACTGACCTCCCGCGCCCCTCTAAGCCCTCAAAAAAGTACCTTCCAGGGGATTCTGTAGTGCAAAGTCAAAGGTCAACTCACTCTGGCCAAAACCGCCACCCACTCCGCGTCACTCGTTGTAGTGATTGATGATGTAGGCGGGGCAAATCCAATCATTATCTGTGATGCATGGCCGTTGGTACATCACTACTCCTGATTTCGCTGCAAATTCGAATTTGGAATTAGATGTGGCTTTTTAAATTTGATCGCTTCGGTGGCCAGTTGTTTGAATTTGGAATCGCGTGATTAAAAATAAATAGATGCGTCACTGGATATCGCTTGGCTTAAGACAAGGAAAGTTTTTTTTATCACGTAGGTATTTGATAAATGTGAATTGGCTTGACTGCTCAATATCAATGAGGAGAAAATTTATTTGACAATCGAATGCAAAAGCTATTTCCTTCAAGCAATTCTTACATTATAAAGAACGACTGGTGAAAAGAAATTGCTATTAGATTTTGGCGAAGAGATTCAAGATATTTCCAGACTTGCCTTTGAGAGTATTTCTTTGTGAATGGTCGGAGTTAAAAATGTTTAATAAGTTCTTATTTATATTGTCGAGTTTATTTACGAGGTGCTTTAATAGAACGTTATTAATAAACTGACCTTTTTTCGCTTTAGACTTAAGAGGAAATATGCCGGTCGAGGGAATTGAAAAATAGGTATTTGCTAAATCTATTGCTGTCGCGCCGTGACCTGCCCAGACGACGTCGAGTGCGATAAGAACAACTACAGTTCGGACCGAAAATACCTATGAAAATTATTCAAAAACAACGTTTTGTAGTCCCCTGATTTCTTCTCCAAAACTTAACCGATTAAATATGTTTTAACAATAAATGTTTAAAAAATGTCATAACCGTGTTCCTATGTTCTTATATTTTGATATAATTGTGTTAAAATTGGTTTCTAGAGGTTTGAACACGACGGAAAAAACGTACCAATTTTTCATGTTTTTGAAGGTTAATATCTCCTTTAATAATTCAATAAACAAAAAAAGGAAAACATAGAAACATGCTAATATATCATTTGATTGTTGATGTAAAAAATCATTGTTCTACGGGTAATATCCAGCGAGGAATCAGGGGACTACGTTTCCATACAAAATATGACCGCTCCATTTCCTCTTAATGCAATGGGCGTTTTTGTTGACGGGTCTACGTTATTGAAATCTTACCTAGTTTGCGAATCACTGCACTATTATTCAACTTTAATTACCACCATGTTCCGCACTCCACAAAATTCAATGACTGACTGAGATCTAACGCCAAAAAAAGCAACGTACCGGTTCAAAAAGGCCGAATACATTACGTTTAACCCTTGAATAATTAAAAATATGCGTGAGCTCAAATAATCGCGAACAATTAACCCCCCGTATGCAAATCGGGACGTGTCGGCGAAAAAATCACGACCGGTTCCCTCCAGGTGCTTTATTATTTTAAATTTCGAACGTAATGAAAATAACTGTTGCGTATGCTGGCTGGATTTAATTGAAGTTTCTTTTTCTTTCGTTCAAACCAGTTCGAATCAAACTTTTTAAAGTCAGCCAGTTGATGTCACTTTTGTGCCAGTCGCAGTTAGGTTGCTTTGTTGCGAAGTTTACCCGTATCGATTGCAGGTGCACAATTGTTTTAAATTAAAGTTAATTAATTACTTTTCGAACAGTTTGTTTCGTCATTCGCCTATTTTAACTCAGTAGGTAGCGTTACGTTCAAAATAATTGACGGAGGCCAGAAATAGACTAGTCTCGAAACTTTTTTTAATCTAAAACAACTTAGGAAGGCAGACGGAAATCCATAGATAAAAGACAGGATCCAGCGTACACCTGCTTGCAAGGGGACATAATTTGAATTTGAATGCGTTCAAAGAAGGGTTCCGAGACGTGTGACGTCACATTGTGCAATCATGCGCACGTTGCGAGTCATAAACAAATGAAGATCTTTAAACAAAATACTGCTAAGAGAAATATTACGGATTCAATCGCTCAAAGTTTAACTAACAGACATCTCTTTAGGTATTTCTTTCTATACAATAATATTATGCTTGACTTAGTAGTGATTTATCTTATTTTTTATATAAAAATTAGCTCGACATGTTTCCAATCAATTCGTGACACATTATCGGGAACAAAACGCCACGACAGCAGCCGGTATAATGTTTTTTTTGTTTTTGAGACTAGTTACAATTTTTTCCACAACTTGACACATCAGATTGTGATCGATGATGGGTCACAAATTGACTCGAAACATGTCGATCTAATCACGACGTAAAAACGTGAGTGTATCCGTTTCATTTCAACTAGTCATCTATATTTTCAACAAATTTACTACCGAGAAAAATCCACGTTTTCAAACGCGCCTTTATAAGCGGTTATACCTAGTCATATAAGCGTCTATAACGCTATTGTGCAAGACAATGTCGAGACAATATTTCAACGGTTACTCGCGAGCCATTACACAGCATTACCACGTCGGCGATTTATGTTCCCAGCTTTATAGATAAAGACTTTGTTGCGCTAAAGACGTATAAAGGCGGTTAGGATACTCTTATAGAACTTCTTTTGTTACCTGGCTGGCTAGGAAACGTATAATTTTATCTACATCGATATCACAATGTCCCTGTTATACCCTTAGACTTAGACGTAGTAAGTAAAGGGCCTACGTTAAGAAACCTGGCGATACTACAATTTTTCAAATTTAGAACATCTTAAAACAGATGACGATTCAAAGATGAAACAAATTCCTTAAATTTTGGATACGTCACGCCTGTATTCTCAAATGCGGGGTAGGCAAAGCACATGAAACGTTCAAAGCTAAAACCATGCCTGTCTCGCTTTTCGTAGCCACTTTTAGCAGAATTTTAGGTTGAAACATTACTTAGAGAAATGTAAAAGTGACAGGTTTCTGGCCTGTCGCCTAAAATATACCTTAATCTATTTCATCAGTCGCCTCTTACGACATCCACGGAAGAAACGGAAAGGTGTTATTCTTAACCCGACACGACAGGGCGAAAATATTGTCATCAAGTATAAATGCGATGCTGTTTCTTTTTAGACTAGCCAAGAAACTTAATATTGAATGGTCGTAAAGACAACCCCCCTTTAAACTGTATATGCAAGAATATCATACCAATATCTGTTTCATACATACATACATACATATTCTCACGCCTGTATTCCCTGTTTCATCAGTGCGTATAAATATAAACGTATCTATTTTTCAATAATTCTAATTTGGTTATAGTATACAAGTTCCAATTTCAACTTAAGTTCATTATTTTAAATTAATTCAAAATTATCAGACAGCAACAAATGTTTTTTTTTAATGACAATCGAATCTAAACACTGGCAGCTATGACAATAAAATATTAATTTTATTCAATGCCCAATTTTATTATCTGCAAACTGTATGAAATAACAATTATTTATTTGACTTTTTAAACGGCGCGCTATTGAAGAATGCTAAGGCATTGTTATTATAATTGTGAACAATTAATCTTGTGTTTTGTAGAGTATTATCAGCTAGTTTCGATTATTATTTGTGAATATTAATTATAAATATTATTGTGTCTCTGTGAGTACATGCTTGAAATTTTAGTGAATACATTGGACACTTCCGCCATTTTGAATAGATTTTTTTTTCCTTTACTTTAGTGGAGATATCGTAAGATGTGACTTTGGATAAGATTAAGGTATGATTTAGGCGACAGGCTAGCAAACAGTCACTATTATACCTCTTCCATCTACGTTTAAACCTAAAACTATGCTAAAAGCGGCTACGTGTCGTAAAATAGTCATGATTTTGACTGTGTAATCTACTTACTCCATTTGGGAAATACAGTTTATTTACAAACTTTGTAAATATTTACTGTAAGATTTTTACCATATTAATATTAGCTCTCTTTGTTCGGTGTGTACCCTAACTGAAGGAATGTGTATTTCATTGAATTTCAGTTTGAAGAAGCAGGCAAGGGTGAGGAAATTAGTCCAATAATTTAAGGACCTAGGCAAATTAACGCCTGCTAATATATTATTTAAATGCTTAGTTGTCAAAATATTTTCTAGACTTACTTTTAACTTGAAACCAAGCGTATTTTAGACCAAGCTATATCCACCTCGAGCGCTTTTTAACCGTCCCGTCCCCGGCAAAACCGTCTTTTACCGAATAAATTACGGTCGTGGGAACATCCACAAACATATATCACCTCGAACAAAACCCCAGAATACATTAGGACCCATATAACTCCAAATATGACAACCCAACGAAAACATTTGATCTCATTACGCATACAACCAACAAAAATCAATAAGAACACATCGCATCACAAAAAACGCTTTTGTCGATGCGCGAAAAGTTAAAATATTCAAAAAACCCTTCAGACTGGCATGCAAAACAGATACGTCTTCGTATTCAGATTCGATATTCAAATTCGAATGCGGAAGAGCAATTTTGACACTCGGAAGAATAACCCCTTCTTATTCAAATTTCGGCCAGTATCAATAAGATTAAAAAACTTAATAGATGCGGTAATGTATTCATGGTATTTCTTAGTCGTGAGAACGTACAGGTCAGGATGTGAGAAATTTGTCTTTGTATTAAATCGATGGGGCTGGCTGTTTTGGGAAGCTGTGACAACATTCGCAGTTGTATGCAAATTTATTGACTTATTGAAAGAATATCGTTAAAATTTGATGTGTTCGATTTTACAGCAGTTTTCGGTGCGTCTTGGGAAGTTGTAAGTGTTCGCATTTGTTTACAAGTTTGTAAAAATTACGCGTCACGCCGTTATTCATTTTTTTTATGAAACAAAAAAATCTGTAGTACGGTCTGTTGCGGTTTACCATGAACAATGTGGTGTAACTTAAATGCTCTTACGATCCATTCATTAAAACGAAAACAACTAATTACGTGCATTCAAATCAAAAGCGTCACAGATAAACAAAACGAGATTTCTACCGTCGACGAATCACAACCAAATCAAATAATACCAACATTGAAAAAAACATCCGACTTCCGTACACCGTGACATCCGCAAAGCATTTGCATATATTAAAAGACAAAGGGGCAACCGTCATAATTTTTTTAAATTTAATTTTTTACAGTTACAAGTACCGGTTTGTCTATTGTCGCTGGCATAAAATATTTAAATTTAGAACAAAATCGCCGGGCTTAAACAAAAGAACGCACCTTTTTCGAACGGTCGACACTCAATGCCTTGTTCGAATATACACTCTAACTAGTTAGCTTAGTACTAGAAATTGAATGCAGACGTTGAAAGTACTCATAAAATTAGTAATAACACCATGCAAATTAGATTGAAAGAATACGGTGATACGTTATTGAATTTCCAAACACTGTTGGTGTGAATTTTAAGTTACTACACTTTTGTTTAAGAGTGATATTTTGCTTTTAAATCTCATTTCAGGATTTAACCTTCTCTCCTTTTTTTATGTAGTCGTTGCAGACAAATACTCTAGTCAAAATTCCGCACTAAGTACTTAAACAAAAACATTTTAAAAATAAAGCAATTTCGGTTCTGCTAACTGAAGATGTAATAATTATTTCCCGCTTTTCAATTATTTCGTGCACCGCGAATACAAGTAAGATACTTTAAAAAAAGAACGCAGATGTTTTTTTAAACTGCTCGACTCGAAACGCTGGAATCCAACCATAAACAATAACACATTAATCTTTTAATTCATAATCAAACATAAAGGTGCGAACACACCGGTCCGCGTCGAATCGCGAACAAACATTGAGTGCTCGGAACCAATCGCGGAATCATAATAAGATGCTAATCTGACGACACCTTTACATTTGCATACGCCTTAATGTGGGAACGAAGGGGTATGCTCTTTATTTGTATTTTTAAGTTAGTATCTCGAACTCATAGTTACAACATTTTATCAATCGGTTTATTAATCGTGTGGTGTAGGATTTAGAGTAACAGCTTTCCATTTCGTCTGTGGATGTCATAAGATGCGACTAAGGAAGTAGGTTAAGGTATATTTTAGGCGTCAGGCTTACAACCTATCACTATCATTCCTGCCAACTCGAAACATAAAAAATATGCTAAAAATGGCCACGAAGCATTTTGTGTGCTCTGCCTACCCCGTTTGGGAATACAGGCGTGATGTATGTATGTAGGTATGTATCAATCGTTTCTAACAAATGTAATTTTGTCATCTATCATATCGACGCTAACAGTTTTACAAGACGGCTCTATTCTACGAAACTAAAAGAACATTATCCATCACACACTTAAACATCAATGTCATTAAAAATAACCCAGTAAACGAGCACCCGTATTCGAATTCGAAAATAGAACGCGCAGAATCCCATCACATTATAAAAAACAAACCAGCCAGCGTCCGCAAAGAAGCCATTAGCCAAAAAACAAAATAAGGTCTCAATCGAACCATAAACAAGCAAAACGCGCGCGTAAAGCCGTCAACACACACACCTGAAGCGAGCATGTGCTGAAAAATCAATACACGGGCACGGCGTGTCGCGTACGCGTGATTCCAACGAAAAACTACTAGGGGTGGCCCCCCCTCGGTCCCTTTTCTTTACCCCACAGGGGGAGCGAGGCAAAAAGAAGCCGGTTTTTTCTCTCTAGCATGTTTTTGTTGACTCTTTTTTCATTCAACCCAATCCAAACTCCAACAACCAAGCTTAAAGTCGAATTTCGCGGCACCGAAATCTCGATATGTGAATGATTGTCTTCGGAAAGGTTCCTGCGATTTTATACCCTAAACGAGGGTATCGAGGGTTCGGGTTTTAATATCGAGGGTTTATTGTCAAAATGCCTCAGTAAACATGGTATATGGGAGTTTTCCGGGCTTCTACAAAATTAGGGCCCGCTTCTGGATGCGTAATGATTTCTTATGATTTTGATGTCACGGCTCCGCTATGACTTGGGGTTGCGTCGTATTCCGCGCGCGTTCCAAATACGAAATAATTTTAGTTGACAGTCATACGAATTATGGAAGGGAACGAGTTTGTTTTTATTTTCGGCCAGGATTATCTTTTTAAATGTTTACTTTGTGCGTTTGTTGCTGCCAGTAATATTTCCTGCGAGTTACAATTAAAAAAAAAACTTATATGATGATGTTGACTAAGTATTACAAATTTAGCACGCGTATTTTGTAGTTTTGCCAAGATAAATATCGATCTCTTGCGGACTTCCATAATAATTAAAATTAAAGTCTTTGAATCCTATCAACTTAAATACCTAACTTCTAAAAGGGTATTTCTTAATAATGAAGACATTATTAACGCATGCCGAGACTTTGAACCCACGACCTCTGTCAAGAGTATAGATTATCTGCAGCTTTAAAATGGCTAATAAGTTGACCCCTGGATTATCTAACTTATCTTTATCTAATCTTTAGTGGACAGATAATTCTCAGAATTCTCGGGAGGTGGAGAGTTTGTATTAAGAAAGCCGTTAGGCGTTGAATACGGTTGTGTGTACACTGTATAAGGTAAAGGATTCACACTCCACGCAGTATGTTTTTTTTTCACTGCATTCGACATAAAAAATAGATTGGTTAATAATTAAATTTGAGATAAGTAGGTATTAACGATGAAAAATGTATGTTTCTAGGTTTCATTATGATGGTATGTTTGTAAATGACGGTACGTTGAGAAATCGCAGTTTTTAAGCTGATTTTTCATTGTTATCTCGTTCAATATAGAGTTTTTAGCTACATACATCATAATCAGTTTAGTAGAATCGGTACATACAGAAAAAAAAATATTTTCAAGATAATTCAATGAAAGTAGCTTCCTAAATATTTCATACATACTTCCAATAATATATATCACGCATGCCTGTATTCCCAAATGGGGTAGGCAGAGCATTTGAAACGCTACATAGACAAAACCAAGACTATTTCGCTTTCATTCCTTTTTCTGCGTTTTAGGATATAATAGTGACAACTTATTAACCGTATTATAATCTTAAGACTCGATTGTGCTGCAATTTGCTGGAGTAATGAGGTCGAAGTTAATACGTTTCGTTTTTCTCGACACATTCAGTCATACATATCGTGGATTTCCAAAAAATACCGTCTATTTTTGATGCCTACTGTACTTTGGTACATCTAATGCGTATGCCGTGTCGTCATAACTTTATTACCGACGTTAATTCCTTAATTACCCACGTGTAGGGGTTAATAAACACATAATTCCTATATAATTAATATAATTACTTCGGCAGGAGGTCGCTACGCGCTGTGACCTCTCGGCAGTTCGGCACCCACGGAAGAGGTAGTGGTGATTGTAAGATTACTCATAATAACTTAAATAATAATCTAAATCTAAAATAAAAAACAGAAAAAACTGTCGACGTTTGAAGAAGTAATCATAATTTTCGAAACACTTATGTTTACATTTTTTATAATTATGATTTTACATCATGTCTGTAATACTAAATGGGGTAGACATAGCACATGAAACGAGACGTAAACAAAACCATCATTATGACTATTTCATGCTTCGCAACCACTTCTACCATAATGTTAGGTGTGAAAACAGATGGAAGCGGTAAATAGCAGCAACATTGTCTTGTCGGTCAGAAATGAGTTGGTTCGGTAGTAGATACATAATTAAAAAAAAACTGGAAATAAATTTTGAACCATACTTTAGTGTGGAACGGGCAAAACGTAATTATAAAGTTTAAATTACCATTTGATCTGTGAACAAACTGTTCATTCAACTAATCACCTCATTCACTCATTCATCCATTCATTCATTCATTCACTCTTTAGACCAATACCCTGTTAGTGGGTGCAGTGGTCATCCATCCAGCGACCAATTACAAGACAGCACAGACTAATAAAACGCAGAGGCGTTATCGCCTTTATAAATCTACGCTATCTACCATCGCGCTGCAGAGTAGACGCGTTGGCTGTGACAACTATAACCCTATGGCCTTATACCAGGAAAGATGAGAATAGATAATAAGCTTAAAATAGGTTTAACTAAATGGCTAACAATCTGTCACTATTATACCTACCCTATTATACTTCCTGCTAAACTTTGTGGGTTTAGGTACCTAAATTAAAGTAAACAAACATTTGACATGTTAAGAACTTTTTTTTTACCACTCAAATTTTTTCGGATGTTCAAGGAATCTTCGTAATATTTATTGATCTGATGAACATTAGTGTTCTAATTCCAATTGTTTCTGGTATTAGGTAAATTTAGGCACCAACAAAATATTTTTTATTGTTTCCTTCCTTTGCTAAACTCTTTGAATATCCGAAAAAAGTTGAGTAGTAAAAAAAACGTTCTTAACCTGTCAAATCTGACATAAAGTTTGTTTACTTTAATTTAAATACCTAAACCGACAAAGTATATAGTCATGGTTTTGTCTATTGTATAGCATTTCGTGTGACTACCGCATTTGGGAATATAAGCGTATACATATAATTTTGTAACTAGAAACAAACTTAGCCATCTTATAAAATAAGGATAACTCAAGTTTTTTCTGAGTTCAGCTTGACATGTTTCGGGCTAATAAACTTAGTATTTCCACGCAAATTAAGTGTTTTTGTTAAGGTGTCGAGCAACAGGACGTTCACCTTAGTCTCTGTTTTCTCTACTAATCTATACTGTGGCGGATTTCAGCACCGTCTTATCTCTTCGATGGCACTGATAACATCCGAGGACACCACTGTGGCCAGATGCGGTGCAAGTTATAGACGTGTGAGTTTTAGACGTAGTGTAATCAGACGGAATGAAAACGGACTCCAGAATCCAAAGGCAGAACTGAAATTCATTATTGCAATAATTTAACGTTTCAGTCGCGTTAACAATGATTGTCGCCACTAGAGCGAAATTTACTCATGCGGCCGAAACGTCGAAAAATCAAATCAAGTTTTTTGTCGTTGTTTGGTCCCGCGTCCAGAGAGATACCTGACATACATTCATTCATTCCCAAATAGAGTAGGCAGAGCACACGAAACGCTAAATAAACAAAACCGTGACGCTATTTCACGATTAATGGCCTCTTCTTCTTATTAATTAAGTTAGCAATTAATTAATTAATTATAATAGTGACAAGTCGCTAACCTGTTGCCAAAAACAATTTTCGTCAATTTTTTTATAGAAATACAGTTTTAAACGCTTTTTCCTGTCACTTGCACCAATAAAAGCCCGCAATACCACAATAGTTAGGATACCTTCATTAGTATGGGAACTATTCCACACACTTTATCTCGGTCGTAAAATATCGTAAAGAACAAAATTCTTCCGAGAATACATTGAAATGGGCTTAGTGGAATTAAAATATGTTAGAAATCTTAATGAAATTGGAGATATTTTAGGTTTAACGGCCAACTATTTAAAAATAAATTTACATACATTCATACAAACATCATCATCATCAGCCTAGATACGTCCCACTGCAGGGCACAGGCCTCCTCTCAGTATGAGAGGGCTTGGGCTATAGTTCCCACGCGGGCCCAGTGCGGATTGGAAACTTCACACACATCGTTGAATTACTTCGTCGCTGTGTGTAGGTTTCCTCACGATGTTTTCCTTCACCGAATAGCTCGTGATAAATATCAAATTCATAGAAAATTCATACATCATGCTTATATTGCCAAATGCAGTAGACAAAGCGTATGAAACACTACGTAGACGAAACTATGACTTTTTCACGTTCCGTGGCCACTTCCAGCATTTTTTTTAGGTTTTGAGTTGGCAGGTATAATAGTTACAGGTTGCTAGCCTGTCGCCTAAAAATCTCAACCTATTTCCTCAGTCGGCTATACCGACATACTCGGAAGAAATGGACACTCGACACCAAACGGTAGTTAGCTAGTAATTAATAGGACAACAGTTATTTTCAATCAAATTATACTATAGACACCCACAACAGTAACATCACAAGTGCATTGTGAACTCATCACATCACTTTCTATTTTTTTTTTTTTTTTTTACATCATCACTTACACTATCATTACAGGAATTAGACCTACTGCGATAGGAAGGCCTCTATTATTAAACAATCATGAAATTATTAAACAAACATTATACAATTATAATTAAACAATTAAAATTAAACAATTAAAAATAAACAATTAAAATTAAACAATTAAAATGAAACAATTAAAATTACACAATTAAAATTACACAATTAAAATTAAAGAATTAAAATGAAACAATTAAAATTAAACAATTAAATTTAAGTACATACATACAGTCACATACACGCCTATGTTCCAAAATGGGTAGGAAGAGCACACGTTACGTGAATAGACATATCCATGACTATGACTAGTTATTTTACGCTTCGCAGCCACTTCTAGCATCATTTTGGGTTTGAAAACAGATGTAGGAGGTAGTATAATAGTGACAGGTTGCTAGCCTGTCGCCTAAAACATACCTTAACCTATTTCCTTAGTCGCCTCTTACGACATCCACGGAAGAAATGGAGATGTGTTATTCTATCCCGACACCACACGGTGCCGGTATTTTTAGATATTTGAAATATAATATTTTGAGTAAGAAAGTAAGTAAAAAACTCTTAATTGTACAAACAGATAAATTATAGATAAGTCACAAATAACAATTTTAGAGTACAAAGGCGGACTTTATCCCTGAAAGGGATATTTACGAGATGTTTTCGTTTTATTTAGAAAACCCTATTCTTAGATCACATTCTAATAAAAGTACATGAAACTTAGACAAGTACCGGCGCAACATGACCCGAACATTGTCAAATATTAAAGTTTGTAAGTGAGAAATAAAAAAAAACTTTTTAATGTAATTGATTCGAGTTAGCAACATCACAAATGCGTTGTGAAAAGGTACAAAATAAACTCCACTCTTTCTTTTTAAGTTAATTGAAAAGCCATGTATCTTTAAGCGTATTCTAACACCGTTGCTGTCGCTACAGCAGATAGATATCTTGCCACGCTGCTGACCGTACACAAAGGTAACTGCAGTTACACGGCTCTTTGTTACTAGTAACGTATAATTACGCATAAAACGAGTTAATTAACTAGGAATATACTAATTACTTTACATAATTACATATCGAGCTTAGATTTGTGATATAAAAGTGTATAAGATGTTTTACCGAATGGTGTTGAGACTGTTGAGGAGTAAAAGGTCCACAACTAGCTTCCTGTCACTATTATAGTTTTTCATCAATGTTTTATCCTAAAGTTATGACTATGATTAAAGTGGCGATTATAAAATCATAAAATGGCTATGGATAGCTTTAGCTCAGCTATTAGCATAGTTTTAGGTGTTAAATTTGATAAAAGAATCATTATAGTGACAGGTTGCAAGCCTGTCGCCTAAAACATACCTTAACCTATTTCCTTAGTCGCCTCTTACGATATCCACGAAAGAAATGGAGAGGTGTTATTCAAAACCGGACACCACTTAGGAGCAGAATAATTAAAATTAAAGTTAGAATAACTTAATATAGTGAATAATAAATTGGAAATCTGCTATGGTGATAGCATGAGTCCTATTTTACATCTTCGAAAAATAAAGTTCCCTTCGGATAGCGTTGAGCTAATTATATGCAAACAGAGTCATAGGCAGCAGGATTTAAAATAAAATGGAACTGATGTTTTCATCAAAATACACACATACATTCATCACGCCTGTATTCTCAAACAGGATAGGCAGAATACACAAAACATTACATAGAATAAACCATTACCATTTCACGTTTAGTGTTACTTTCAGCATATTTTTTTCAAGTTTTTAGTTGGCATGTTTAATAGTTACTGATTGCTAGCCCGCCATTTAAAATATGCCTTAACTTATTTCCATAGTCGCCTCGACATCCACGGAAGAAATGGAGAGGTGTTATTTTAAACCCGACACCACACGGCTATCAGAAACTGCCTTGAAAATAAAGCATTTTTAAACACTTCCTAATTATTTCTAAGTACACCAAATTGCACTTACCTACTTATTCACTGGAAGCACTCCTGCGCAGCTTTTGCGGGACTGAATAAAAAAACACCCTCGGTTTGCCAAAAAAGGGGTGGGGTCAGGAAAGAGACGGCAATATGTGCAAAAAATACCATATTACAGTTAGTGGGTTAGAGCGAGATAGATATATGTTTAGAATGTCCATTGTTATCACGGATTTAGAATATTGATTGTAAAGTTAAGTCTACACTGCGGTGGATGTCGGATGATGATTTTTGTACAGTTAGGTTTTAGGTAGAAAATCTGATGTAACCAGGCTTCCGCTATCTTGAATAGTAATTGTAAATATTCAAAACAGACGCCTTAATATTCTACAAAAATTCATACATACATACAATCACGCTTGTTTCTAAATTGGGTAGGCAGAGAATATGAATAGCATTTTCTACTATTCTAGTATAATTTTAGGTTTAAATTTAGATGATAGAGGTATAACAGTGACAGGTTGCAAGCCTGTCGCCTAAGGCGCTGCGCAGACGACAGACTTTTATGCGATCGAGTCTGCGGAGCAATAAAAACTCTGAATGGCGCGCAGACAGTTTCCATTCAGAATTTTTATTGCTCCGCAGACTCGATCGCACAAAAGTCTATCGTCTGCGCAGCGCCTAAAGCATATCTAAACTTATTTCCTTAGTCGCCTATTGCGACATCCACGGAAGAAATAGAGAGGTGTTAGTCAAACGTGATATTTATACGGAATAATACACAATGGACAAAATAATAATTGAAAATGAAACATATCGACGTTCTAGTATTGGATTACTACTAGTAAGAAATTAAAATCGTCATTTTGTTATATCGCGTCAATAATTTGATTTTATGTGTTGGATCCAATAAATTGAAAAATCCAAAACTTGCCAATCTCAAATGTTCTCAATTTAGTGGAGCAAAAAAAAAAATATTCGTCTTGCGATTTGTTTTTGCATCATACACATAATATAATATTAAGAATTGTTACCGTGTCGAGTTTAGATAAACACCTCCCGATTTCATCCGTGGATGTCGTAAAAGGCGTTTAAGGCATTAGGTGGTATATTTTAGGCGACCAGCTAGCAACCTGTCACTACATATTAATTTCTAACCTTAAAAATAATCTGAAACGGCAACGAAACATGAAATAGGTATGGTTTTGTCTATGTCAACGTTTCGTGTGCTCTGCCTACCCCATTTAGGATCCAGGCGTGATGTATGTATGTAAGAATTGTTCACTTTTATTGTTGTTGTTTAGATGATTGTGAACCTCGAAACCTTTTCATCCTCCATAAATCAATGAAAAAACAAATAATGTTAATTAAGCAATCTAATAATCTATATTCGTATTTCTCCTATTCTGTCAATGGGTTAAAAGTTAAAAGTAAGCTGGAATATCCCCTTTAAGACCCTTCATTCACCTTTGCAGTTCTTATAAGATTTTTGAATCTTATTAGACTTAGCTTAACCAAAACACCAACAAAATGAAGTACCTACATAGAAAAAGTTAAGTTAAATTATGTCCCAGTATAGTACCAAAATACATTTCTATAAGTACTAATAGAACAACGTGCCATAAATAACAATCCTTTCAATTTAAACAATTGCGAATAAGTCCAAATCCGTTGATAATTGAATCTTATTCACATCTATTTCTTATTAGGACGGCTAAAGTACGTATATTCTCATAAAAGAGGAGAGAAATGAGTTTGAATGCGTAAAAGCCTACCAAATAAGACGCAAGAGGCAATTTAGATGGAAAATGAGACACTTTACTTAGAAAGTCACGTACGGGACCGAAATGGGATTTTAAGTCGGCGATTTGATACTACTAGCGCCATCTAGTTACTATTCATTAAAACACTTTCGTGAATAACACGTTTTTAGTTCCAAGATGTTGGTAAATTAACATGAAAATAAGCCATAGATATCATATATTTTATTGTAAAGTAAATACATTAGTAAATTTAAACTAAAATAGCGTATAAAACTTTTGTTAACTTGTTTTAGTTACAGCGCCATCTAGCGTCGAGTAGCAGAACTGCTAACTGTTTTATCAACTGAACCCACCCCTACGTAGACACAGGGGTGGCGTGTGCATGTGTGCGTGCCCGACCAACGCTCCCGCTCGAAATTCAAAATGGGCACTTGAAGTTTGCACGAGATTTTAAAGAGCCTTTTGTTTCAAAGAGACGCGGCGAATTTTTAGCGTTTTATTTTTGCTTCGTTACGGTCTGTTGTGAATTAAGAATTTAATGACCGCGCTCGAGCACTGCGTTTAATTATTGGAGTGGATTATTAATGATGCTTAGTTATTTAAACTTTACGTCTTAACTGCTGAAGGATGTGAATTCTTGAAATAATAACAAACGAGGAAGATTACGCATTTTTTACAACAGTTTTAAATTTGAACTACTTTAGTAATTGCGCTCTTTGTTTTTTTTTAATTTTACATATTTCAAGGTCTTCTTGGCTTTCACTGGAATATTGTTAAAAAAAAATTTATTTCCTTTTTTTTCATTAAGATCGTAAAAGGCGTAACATCGCTGGGTCAGCTAATTTTAAATAAAATGCGAAATTCGTTAAACAAAAATAAACAACAGTAATTAATTCCCCTGTATCTTATTTTACTTCAACCCTTCAAACTCGATAGTAAAATAAAAAACAAAAAACATTGCTAGGCGACTGTTAGCAGTTGCTAAGCAGCTAGATAGTCTGTTGTTTATCTTTATCTTTATTGACCTGTCAAAAGTAGCGTTCAATTTTTTTAAATATCGTGGTTCGTAATTTTGGCAGCATCGTATTTTAATTACATACTAACTTAGTTTGCATTGAAACCTAGTAGTAGAATTTCAAAAACTAAGGCGCAGCGCTGACTACATACTTTTTGTGCGATCGAATCTGCGGCGCACAAAAAGTCTTCGTGGATTGTATGCATTGCGCGCCAGACTTTTTGCGCGCCGTGCGCGTTACTGCATATTATAATTCCATAGGTTCTATTTCCACAGACTAAAAAGTCCGTAGCGGATAGTTTATCGTCTGCGTAGGGCTTAAGTAACTAAAGTTCTTTTTGGCAGCTAGAACCTTTTCTGCATAGTTAAATACGTATCATAACATTTGAGATATAAGTGACTATGTCGTATCTTACGACATCCACGGAAGAAATGGAGAGGTGTTAGTCTATCCCGACACCACACACGATTTAGTACCTACGCTTTAGTTATCAAGATGGCGATGACGGTAGAGCCTTAGGTAAATTTTTCCTTTCTTTTCTCCTCATGCCTCAATATCTAAATATCTAATAAAGGCTCAGGTTAACCCTTCGACAGGCTAATGAATTAGCCCGCTTCGGAGCCCCCATTGTTCTTAGAGCCACTTACCCGTACACAAAAGCTATAAAGAAAGCTCTGAAAATAAACAACCAAATGCATCCAACCGAAAACTGGGCAAAAAGTTGTGCTAACTAAAATAAAAGACAGCCCAGGTACTTAATAGACAATCTGTATTGATAGAGTAGACGTTTGTCTCAACTTTTGTACACATATACGTAATTTTAATCTTAATTTTTACGATCAAATTCTTCTGCGAATGTTGTAAATGGCGACTCGGGAAATAGGTTGAAGTATATTTTTGACACATTTGTACCTCTTAAATTAAAACCTAAAAAAAAATGCTAGTAGTGTCTTCGGAACGTGATAATAATCATGGTTTTGTCTCGTTTTATGTGCTCTCCTGCATGTCTGTATGTTCAATGAACGACCTTCTGCCATGTTTCTTGCGGCACATATTCTTCCTGACAATAATGGTCTATTTTTTCTGAATTTGACTGACGTCGTTTTTCAATGAGCGAGCGGGGTAATAAAAAAGGAAACCATTCAAAGACAAAACATTTTCTAGCTAAATAGTAAAATACCTAATAACTAAGTCTAACTGAAGTCATTTTGTTGCAATAATAAATAATTAGGCAAAAAGTCGCACTTATTTATGACACTAAAAAAAAAAACGTACTGGCAGGTAAATCAGATAGCAAGCGATGCATGAAAAATGACTCCGGGTTCGTAATTAAAAAAAATGTGACAATAGAACTCCAAATTCAAATTCGAATGTTGCAAAAAACCTGCCCCTCAGTTTGATATTGCGTCACTACAATGAAACAAAGAACGAAATTTGACTACTTCTTTTTAGCTGAATGATTTAAAGCGTTTGAAGCGTGTAACAAAATTAAAAATAAAGGATTCGGAAAACAAAAGTTTTTTTTTAGCGCGTAAAAGTCGCTTCGGAATTTTAGCGAAGACTGATTACGAGTTAGGGGTCCAGGCTTTAAAGTAAAAAAAAAAAGCTTTATTGTCTATTATCTATTAAATCAGAGACTAATAAATGTAGACCGTAATTTTTTTGCATTTTTATTCATTTGTAACATTTCCTATTTCATTTCATTAAATTTCACCATTTATGTACCAGGTACCAACCCAAGTTTTGAAATCATTATTTTAAATTCATATTGAATGTTTTTTGTAATTTTTGAAGCTAATTTATTACAATAAATACATACGTACACACATACATAACGCCTGTATTCACAAATATGTTAGGCAGAGCTCACGCAACGTAACATAGACAGACCCGTAATTTCAGGATTCGGAAAATTTCCAGCAAGTTTTCAAGTTATATGAAAAAGATAGAGTAAGAGGTTGCCAGCCTGTCGCCTAAAACATACCTTACCCTTCCAGTATCGCCTCTTACGACATCCAAGGAAGAAATGGAGAGGTGCTATTCTAGACCCGACACCACGCGGTTATATTAGTGCAATATTTACATACATCGCGGCTGTATTCTGAAATGTAGGCAGCGCACAAGAAATGTTACTCTCCAGCATTTAACAAGTCAAGACTTGAAGTGGTGGAAGTGAAGAAATCGGTTTAGGTATTCTTTAGGCGACAGGCTAGCAATAGCAACCTGTCACTATTATACTACCTCTTACATCTGTTTTCAAACCCATAATGACGCTAGAAGTGGTTGCGAAGCATGAAATAGTCACGCCATAAGAACTAAAGAACTAAGAAGAAATAAATATGCTGAACAACTAATATAAACTAACTATATGACTGTATGTATGTAGGTATAACAATTTACAATATTCTAACTGTTAGAGAACGGGATACTTTATGCACATCTGTTTCATATTGCTGTTAGAGTCTAACAGCAACATAAAACAGAACAGTTGCCAGTTCGATTACTTTTTTTTTTCTTTTATAATCTATCACAATGTAACCATAGACTAGGCTAGAACAGCGGGGTCGCTGACCGCAGGCCGGCAGCTGTCAAACGCTCGCGCTAAGTGGCGGCCATTAAAAACCGCCGCTTGATACAAGATGGCTGACATTATGACAATGCTGAACGTAAAATTGTGGAAGGATAAATGACCAAATGGTTTTTATTTGTTACTAGCTTTTGCCCGCGGCTCCGCTCGCGTTAAATTCGGGGTATCACAGAAGAGATAGCACACATACAAATTTTATAGCTTTCTACATTGAAAACTTCCACTCCTCACTTTAGGGAAATGGGGGGTTTTGAAGAGACAAAATGTAGCCTATGTCACTCTCCATGCCCTAAACTATCTCTATTTAAAAAATCACGTCAATCCATCGCTCCGTTTAGCCGTGAAAGACGGTCAAACACACAAACAAACAAACAAACACACTTTCACATTTATATATTGGTACGGATTGTGTGAGCCCTGGGATTGGAATAACGCCTTTCTGTTTCTTCCGTGGAAGTCGTCGGAGGCGACTAACACTAGGTAACTAGGTACCTAACTAAACTAATTGGTAATTATTAATAGTTTATTATAGGCGATTAAATGGATTAAATACATGAAGGTAAATTTTAGGTCAAATTGTCATGAAGCGTTTCGTGTACTTAACTTTTTAGTAAAAATAACAGTCCGTAAAAAATGTTTTCTCATCATATTTTATCGGAAAACTTCTTATCACAAAATTTTCCTCAGAATAATGTTTTCTGTTCTTGTAACCGTGGTAACCCATGATTATTTCATACATACTTTTTAGCCATTTATTGGTTAAACGCGCACCAGCCTTTTTTTCGCTTATTTTACCGCCGAAAGGAAACGTACTGATTTATATACTGTAAAATGTGTGTAAAATCGTGTCGAAAAAATTAAAACGTAGTGCGCGCTAGCACAATTTTTGGTTTAAAAACAGAAGACGTATAATAGTGACAGGTGACTAGCTTGTTGATTAAAGCAACTATAACTTATTCCCCTAGTCGCCACGGAAGAAATAGAGAGGCCTTGTTCCATAGAGGATAGAACCTATAGAGAAACAATGTTCGCGACCCCGGTCCGCAAATAGCTTGTTGATTTCAACATACTAAACGTCACCGTCACTGTCACAGAAACTGTACAGAGCCAATAACCGTAGAGAAAAAGGCACTAGCGTTACGCGCGATCTTGGACCGGCCAATAAGAGCACAGCGATCACTTCAATTGTTTTGCGGAATAATTTCCGAACAACCAAGATGACATTAGTACTCTATAGGTTCTATCCTCAATGCCTTGTCCTAAACCCGACACTGTGTCAGTGTCAGCTCATTATAAAACTGCAAGCTGCATTCTGAAGTCATACAAAGTACATGTTAATTAAAGTTGTCAATTAAATTGTCACATTCAGTATTATGGACTAACAGGTTCCGAACTTTCATGAATATTCATTTGTTTTTAAAGAAAAAAGCAGGTTGTATCAAGTGAATTGGGTATTATGAAACAAAGTAATTAAGTAAAGAACTATATACCATATCGTATTTCAATACTACGTTTCATTGAAGATTAGACCGGGACAATTTTATTTTTTTCTCAAGAATAAGAGGTACTATAGTGACAGGCTTCTAACTTGTCTCCTAAAATATGTATACTTTATTTTAATCTATTTCCTTAGTCGCCTCTTACGTCATCCACGGAACAAATGGAGATAATGGGTGCACATTTTTTATTTTTCAACTTGGCAATATTTTAAGTAGCTAGTAGGGGTAAATCCGCGCATCGCCTTTTCCATGGAAAAACGATGCGCAGACATACCCGCACTACTTAAAAATCTTGTCACTTTAAATGCCGGGAACTGTGTATCAAAATGTCAGTGGCTTTATACTTGGTCCCGGAAAAGGCTTTTGTGCAAGGTGATGTGATGATCATAAGCTACATAGACAGGTCTAAACCAACGTAACTCTATAGATGGCGATCTAGTGCAACTATTGCGTACGCGCAGGTTAATTAATTGCTATTGTTCAGAAACAATGCCTGGGACTGTTCCCTGCATCGGGATCGGGCTAGCATTTCGCAAGAGATGCTATCTGAAAATTGGATTCTTCGAGATAATGTTAGATTAGCTACCTTCAATGGTTTGAGACTGGGAAGTGTGGTATCTAACGTAGAGCTGTCAAATTTTTCATACAATTTTACAGCTAGTTTTGACAGCTCTATGTCGAGCTCTGTGACTGCTTTAGTTTGGTATGTAATAGAGAGAAACAATACAGACTTCAAAAAACAAAAGCGAATCAGTCTCATGCTCGCGGCCGTGAATTCCAAATTTGAAATAATTAATTGTTCATTCTTTTTTCAATTATCATTTGTTTTGTATTCGAAATTTAAAAATAGAGAATAGCTCACCGAGCATAAAATTACAAGGACTGAGGTTTTTTTTCCCTGAAGTATCCTGATAGGTTATGATTATGATTATGATAGATAGAGAAAGACGTTAATTTAGTATACACACATTCAAGATAATGAAACAGATTTCATACATACTCGCGTAGTGTCGGGTTTGGAACTTCTCCATTGCTTTGCTTCCATTGAAGTCGTAAGATACAACTTAAGGAAATTAAGGCATATTTTAGGCAACCGGCTAGCAACCTGCGCTATTGTACCTCTTAAATTAAAACGTAAAATCTCGTTAGAAGTGGCTACGCAACGTGAAATGGTCACAGTTTTGACTCATTTGGGAATACAGGGGCACGTATTTTTATGTATATTTTCGTAATCACTACATAGTAAAAAAATAAAATAACATATTTCTTTCCTTATGTATTGTATGCTTAGTTTTATGCTTAGATCTTTAAAAGTACGAAACTTACTTTCTTATTTTTTTTATTATGTAGTTCAGTTAAGTAGTCACTGCCACCGACGCATATATGTGCTATCGTGACTTACGCCCAATGCCGCTGTCAAAGATTCGCTGGCATTTGAACACACATGTGTGTTCACAGCACCTGAAGAAAGTTAAAATTTTAAATGTAGCACTGAATAGCCTTTAAATGTAGCCTGAATAATTTTAAACAAAAAAAAACCGACTTCAAATTAGCTATATCCTGAAAGGAAACTTCTGTTAATGTACATATTTACTAAAGATCAAGTAGGTATACGTAGCTCTCAGCAGATTCAAGGCTTCAGAAGGAATAGCTCTATCTGATTTAGAACCCTCTAAACTGTTAAGTAAACCCCACGATGAACGAGCATTAGCAGAAATGCAACACTTGAGAAGCAGCAGGCTTGGCTAATTACTGAAACTATAATTTCCAGTCTGGAGGTGCATTGAGTATTGAAAAAAATATCCTTTAACTCCTAAAAATTAAGGAGTTGACCTAAATCAGCTCAATCCTTTTTTTACTGCCAAACGTAAATACTGCTGTAGCTTTGAAAAATGTACTAAAAACACTACCTGTGCCTATAAAATTCGAGGGTTGCCTTCGATTTCCCTCATATTCCATCATCAGGTCAAGATTATTATGCTGACAATCTGACTACCTGGAAACTATACCCTTTCAGACAAAAAAAGAATTTTCCAAATCGGTCCAGGCGTCTTCGAGTAATCAGCGAATACATATAAAAATACTCTCCATTTCTTCCGTGGATGTCGCAAGAGGCGACTAAGGACATAGGTTAAAGTAAATTTTAGGCGACAGGCTATGAGGCAAGCAACCTGTCACTATTATACCTGCTAATTCAAAACCTATAAAAAATGTGCTAGAAGTGGCCACGAAGCGTGACATAGACATAGTTTTGTCTATGTAGCGTTTTGTGTGCTCTGCCTACCCCATTTAAGAATACAGGCGTGATTGTATGTAGGTATGTAAGTATGTATAAATGTAAAATCGGACTAAAATTCCCGAATGCCCGTTGATTTTTTATTTATTTTAAGGATAATTCAAAAAGTACTAGTTAGATCTTGATGAAATTAAAATGGGACCAATGGGAAGCCATTTGCTATCGAACACAAAAAGAACCATCGAAATCGGTCCACCCGTTTAGAAGTTCTGAGGTAACATACATAAAAAAAAAAATAAAAAAAAAAAAATACAGCCGAATTGAATACCTCCTTTTTTGAAGTCGGTTAAAAAGCCGTGGTAGCCCAGCGGTTCGACCTGTGGCCTCTCCAACAGAGGGTCGTAGGTTCAAACCCCGGGCTCGCACCTCTGAATTTTTCGGAATTTATGTGCGATATCGAATTTGATATTTATCACGAGCTTATTCGGTGAAGGAAACATCGTGAGGAAACCTGCACACAGCGACGAAGTAATTCAACGTTGTGTGTGAAGTTCCCAATCCGCACTGGGCCCGCGTGGGAACTATAGCCCAAGCCCACTCATACTGAGAGGAGGAATAGGAAAGAATCATATGGAAAAAAAAAAGTAGAAGAAAGGAATGAGAAAAGAAAAAAAAAAGGAAAGGGAGAGGGAAGGGAAAGGATAAAAAGAAAAAAAAAAAAAACTATGTAGTTGTAATTAATTTTAAGAGCACAATACTGTTGTGTCTTTACGCGGAGCGCACAGTTAAGCTAAAAAAATATATATTATACATATCCTAAAATCATCAAGGTACGGAACACGAGTCCGTAGATGAAAAATTTGTTATTAAAAAAAAATACTGAGAGGAGGCCTGTGCCCTGCAGTGGGACGTATGATGATGATGATGATGATGACTGAATATAATAGTAAAATTCCTTGATAGTTTAAATAATTTGTCATCATTAAAAACACTTAACTACATAAACGTTAACGAGAGTATTACTTACCTTTTTTTCCATAATAAGATCAATTACATGCCGACAAACGTTAGAATTGTTTATTGACAGTTATCAGGCAGATGCAAATGGCGGATCCAATATGGCGGATACAAAATGGCGGCAGCAGATGGTATGATGTAAGCTGAGTTGTTAAATACATCGATAATTTAGTTTTAATTTAAGTGACGTTCTATTACAGGATAATTAAAAGGTACACTCATCAACTAATATATGTTCAGTCACGCCTGTGTTCCCAAATGGGGTAGGCACAGCACACGAAATGTGACATAGACAAAACCATGATTATGACTATATCACGCTCCGCAGCCACTTCTAGCATAGTTTTAGGTTTGCAAAGATGGAAGAGGTAGAATAGTGACAGGTTGCTAGCGTATCACCTAAAATATACCTAAACCACCACACCGTACCGTAGTATTCGTCGTGATAAATTGAGTTGTAATCATTAAGATAAGTATTACATTAGTTAATTACTAACCTCATTTTTGCGATAGCAAATACCTGTGTACGAGTATACCTTTGATCAGCGGTTCTTAACCTTTTTACCTGGCGACCCAAAATTCAAAAGTATTAGAAGCTCGCGACCCGATTAAAAATGAAAAACAAATGAAATGCAGCGATTGCGGTTTGTTTTTCAAAAAGTTCCGCGGGTCCTGCGACCCATCTCGATATGACCCGCGACCCAAATTTGGGTCGCGACCCGAGGTTAAGAAACAATGCCTTTGATTTTATAAATTTAAGAAAATCTCGCTGACAAAATCAGCCACCTGACATAGCAATCGGATTGACTAATATTAATAGGTATTGATTTTGAGATGTTTTGAAATTGACCATATAAAGAAATCAAGTTTATTGACACTTTATAGAGACACTACCTATATAGCTATGTTTCCTAACTAATTTTACGAACATTCGACTAATCAATTTGGCAGCAGAAAATAAAATAAGCGAACTGTTTTTTTTTCACATAGCTCTGTTTAAATTTCACTCAAAATAAATACAAATGAATGAACGCTCAAATGTCTGGTTGCAGAAGTCATAATCAAACGTAAGGATGGATATCCAATCAATATTGAGTGTTCTCAATACAAAATAATAATACAATAACAAAAGAATAAAACAAAAAATTAAAAAATTGTATCCACCTGTCTCATTTAGGCGCAAATCAACCGATCCATGAATTGCGTATTTTAACTGATCTGTAATTGACAACACACAAAACGTCAATTACTAAAGTCATTTTTTCTATAATTTCCCATAGGAATGATTATTGACATCTTCAACTAAAAGAAGGGTTCTGCCTATTATTTTATATGTATTCTGTATTGTATTCATCATATATCCACCATCCACACCTACATCATATGCCGTGTCGTGTCGGGTTTAGAATAACACCTCTCCATTTCTTCCGTGGATGTCGTACGAGGCGACTAAAGAATATTTTAGGTGAAAGCAACCTGTCAATATAGTACTACTCAAATTCAAATTCAAATTCAAAACTTTATTTATGCAAATAGAGCACTTTTACACGTCATTTTTTGAGTTTACCAGCGCTTCGGAAAGACCATCATTGCCAAGAAGAATGCGCCGCAAGAAACTTGGCAGAAAGTCATTTTTTCAAAAAAATAAATTACAAATAAATACATATACAGGGTGTCCCAAAGTTATGGGACATGAAGGGGAAG
>BHDV01068605.1:5976-24385 GCA_005406045.1 Adoxophyes honmai
AAAAAAAAAAAAAAAAAAAAAAAATACAGCCGAATTGAATACCTCCTTTTTTGAAGTCGGTTAAAGAGTTAACGTTTCATCCGGCTTAGCACGGTAAGGCGCGGGTCGAGCCAAGCGCGGGATCATACTTGTCACTGTCTAACAAAAGAAGTCAGGTGGTTTAAACAGCACGCGAGAGAACTCGCGCGCGTTACCGTGCTAAGCCTACAGGTAACAAAACAAACCTCTTTACATTATTTTTTTAGAGATCTTACGCAACATTGATTTAGAACATGAACAGGCTTGTTTTCTGTTTGAAAAGTACAAAAGTCAACGTTTTTCTTCAATCTAAGAGATATAGAGAACCATAGGTTTTGGTAGTCTAAGCATAATGATAATGATAGTTAAGTGTGAGATAGTGTAAGAGCAAGTCACCCGACGATGTCGTAGATTTCGTGCGAACGGCCGGGGCGCAGGCGCAGCGTCCAGGCGCCGGGGTTGGCCTTGAGCTGGAAGTAGCCGAGGTTGGCCATGACGATGGTGTCGACGGCGGCGGCGCCGCGCGGCCCCAGCACAAGCTGCAGCCCGCGCGGCGGCGTGCCCAGCGCCGCGTCCCACGCGTGGCCCTCCAGCAGCAGGTACTCCAGCTCAAACTCGCTGGGGGACAAACGGTATGATAAACCGGTGCCCAGTCACATTCTAACAAAGTGTTTAATAAATAAAAGAAACACCAACCTGACACGATTTAAATCGCGCATATGTGAAATGTTATCAAAATTACGTTTAATTATTTGAACTGTAATGTAGATGATGGCAAATAAGTCGTCGTTATAGACAGGGTTGATGAGCGTTGGCAGTTAATTTTAGAGATGTGGCCTGCTTTTGTTAACGTTAGGATTGATGATGTGACAAGTGATTTAACCCCTCGTATGCGAGAAATAAAAAATATACTGCATTCGAGCCTCTTCTGTTTCAATATCTACAAATTATGGTGATTAAAATAAAATAAAAGAAGATATCCTTAAAATGGAGCAAATCTGCTCCGTAGCATACGAGAGGTTAAATTCCAATCATTCGTAATTTAATGTCAGACTAACCAAATGCATCAAGTGAATCCTGACCTATAAAGGAAGTCACCTGTGAACAACGGTGTCGACATCGGCGAGCCTTATGTTGTCGAGGTCGTAGACGGACTTGACGCACTCGACGAGCCAGTTGGGCGGCGTGCGCAGCTCCAGCGAGAGCAGCGGCGCGTGCGGCAGCCGCGCGAACCGCGCCAGCGCGCCGCCCGCCGCCGCGCCGCCCGCCGTGAACTGCAGCTCCGGCTCCAGCACGTAGCGGTAGAAACTGAAAACGACATCTGATTGTAGCAAAAAATCAAACTATCCAGTTTTTACTAGCAATTTATGAAATTCGCTAACAGCCACGGCTTACAGAAAGTTTTAGAATTCAAAAAGGAAAACCAACGTAATAGATTTCATCTATTTTTTATGTTTTCTTTCATTCAAAACTTGTTTTTAAAAATGTCTATTACTTTTCAGATGAAAAGAAATGGAAAAAATATTGATCTTACAAAATTGTAAACGTAACGTAATCTATAGCAGAGTTCATCTCAACACGTTTTATTATACACACAAGTTTATGGCTTTTATAAGCCACTAACAATTCGCACAATTCAAATAATTTTGTTGTTACATCAATGTCGGCTTTAAGCTATAAGTTTTAAGCGATAAGCAAGTTTTTTTGCATCATTTTTGACTGATGGGTATTTTCAGCAGTGTTACGCCAAATAACGTTTCTCTGAGAAAAAATCACAAAATTTACTAGGTAATCACAAGTGATCAGTACGAGTATGATCAGTATTTATCTGAAACGCATCAGCACTTTCGCATAATTTTTATAAACCCGAAGGTTGCTTTTAGCTTCGACTTAATTGCGGGAGAGAACATAATTTAAATAGACAGACTAGTAAAGGGGTAATTTCAGAGTTAAAAGATATCATTTTAATTAGCATATCAGTTAAATTATGGAAAAAATATGATCTTTTCCTTATGATTTCCGTTAATTTTTGGTTGCGTATTTCACAAATCGAATGAGATTCGGAAATTCATCAAAATCTGATGACATATGTCACGTGTCGACAGGTGACGTTTTAGTAAAAGCCCACTCCGTCCCACCTACATTTTGCGGGTGAAATAGGCGCGATGTGGTCGCTAGCAGTAACGTCATCTATGACGTCGAACGATTCGCTCGCAACGACCACAGGTGGATCCCTTAAGGGGGCGATACAATCATTGCGGGCTGCTAGTGGAACGACCTCATAATCTACCTAGGGCGCGACTTGACTCGCGCCTCCCATACTAAGCCGGCTGATACTTAATGTGGATATTTACATTCGATAATAATAGTAATAACATAGTTTGGAGTGTGGTGTGTGTGGGCAGCAGAGTTAAATTGCTATCAATTGGTATCTTGCAGTCGCACTATTTAGTAGAAATCATACTACATTGAGATCACACCAGCTATTGTAATGTAACGTCTGTGAATGTTTGCCTGTTGAAATATGCAAAATTACAGTCAAACATTCAGGGTCACGAATGAATATTAATTCGATGTATGAATATTAATTTGCAGAAGTCTATCTACATCAGTCAAGAGTTTTCGTGTGGAGGCGTGTATATTATGTAAACAAATCGATATTTTATTTAAGCACCGGCACTAAGAGGGAATATAATGCAAACATTTAGCATTAAATTGGTCTTGAATTAGGTTTAAGCAAGGGTAGAAAGCTACAAAATCTTGGTTTTGTTTCATGTACACAATATCTAAAAACTAAATGCGATTAGAGCAGTAATTTGATTTAAAATGTTGAAATAATTTCTTAAACAATCGAGTAATTTACAAGTTGAGAAGTTTAAGCCAAAAGCATGGCTTTATAAATCTATTCTCAAAAAATAAATCCTATTTCTTTAATGATTGATTTAATTTTTATGTTCTGAGTTGACACAGACTGAAATCCTATTCAGAGCAGCTGAATCAATAGTTTTCCCGCACTTATGTGCGACGCGCGTATAAATAAGATAATTTACTTAAAACTTCAATTAGTACGGCGTAGGCTCTGGTGTAGTAGGGCGATAAATATAATATTAAGAATATAAGTGCAAGATATTAAATCAAAATGAATGCCAATTCAAGAATTTTGATCCTGTTAGTAGTAACATCATTTGTGGCGACACATGTTATATGTAAGTTTTGTTTTTCTTTTAAGTATGTAATATAAAGAGCATTTCCTAATATAAGAGGTAGCGTTAAAGTGTAAATTAATTGCTAATAAAAACTTTGCATGTTACACGTATAAAATGGTATGTGCAAGACAAATTTTGACGATAACTCGATATGTTAAAAATATTATCCTCAACATTGTCATAAAACATATAGTTTACTTTTTAGAATAAGTAGATATTTATTTCTAAGCTTAATGCATTTCATAAGTAGGTCTAAAACACTAACATTTATTTTTATAATCATTTTAGCTCGCAACCGACTTGAGGAAGGTTTGCTTAAAGTTATCTACAAATGTAGAGACGGCGACGTCGACTCTCTGCCTATCAAATTGCCTTCATTACGATCCTTAAAACTTGGTCCTATGCATTTTGACTATGACGAGTAAGTAATGTAATAATGAATCTTAAGGTTTTAAATGTGAACATAATTAGGTACTTATTTTATTAATATACTAACGTTTGCCTTTCAGCTACACGATGGACTTAAATGAAGTTAAGATTAAAGGATTGGAAAACTTGTCCATACAAAAACTATCCGCGTCGCCGTCGCAACTTACCTTAACTCTTCACGTTCACGTACCTACGCTGGCGATAAGAGCAAGTACGTTGCATCATTCCTATTTCTGAGTAGATTTGTTGAAATATAGATATTGTAATAATAAAGAGTGTTTTTAAAAAAAAACATCATAAACATAAAGTAATCGTATTCAGAAACGCCTAATTTTCTTTTAGGCAGGTACCGCTTGCAAGGGTCTGCGTTTTTCGGTATGGTCACAATCGACGATAAAGGTACTCTCAAGTAAGTAAGATCGCAAATAACGTAATATTAATTAATGGAAATGAATGAATCTCGAATACTTTTATACAAGGATTAGGTAACATTTATTTTCTAATTATTACAGGGCTAACGTCAACAACTTGAAGGCTACTGCGGAAGTGCAATTTGCCGCTGATGGATCCAACACCGTAATAAAAAGGCTACAACTTGACTACACGGTGGACGACATACAGGTAAATCATATCATATTCAAGGGGCCGAGATTTTCAATGGCGGTAGACATACTTGTATCGCAAGCTAAAGTAAATAAGTTTAATATTTGTAACCAATAGTCTACAGGGTACATACACATACTATACCCTGTAACATACCCTGTAACACATAACCACATGGTTATGAACGAAAAAATCGCAAAGTCAACATTAAAATACTCATGGTACAGAAAAAACTGATTTTGATCTTGAAATTTGTACGATTCTTACCAGCGTTCAGCATTGTAGTGTAGTACGGATTGTGTTGTCTATTATCTACCAATGGCGCTTACGATTTGTCTACATCCAAGCGCGCATGTGTTTCCGGGTTTTTGTCGTCTCTCTATTGGTCGAACTTTTACCGCCGGTGCTATTCACGTCACTTGTTATAGTATGTGTGCATCGTCACGTAAAAAAGTTACCTTCTGTGAGGCCTTAAGCACTGCTGTTATTACAATAAAGAGCTTGCGTTTAATAGTAAGTAACTATACTGAGCCATTTTACACTCCAGAGTGTTACAAAGCTCTTACTTCGATCATAATAGTTTAGATGTAACGTTGCTAATAAGTACCACTTAATTAGCCACACCTTATTATCACAGCATAATTGTAATAGAGCAGTCCTATCTTAATAGCGGTATATGATTTCTAACGAAGTGTCACGACTGTTAGATGCTATTGCGTTTCGTTGCAATATCGCGACAGGTCACCTGCGTGAAAAATCTTATTATTTCCATTTTGAAAAATCTTAACCACTTTCAAGCGGCTGAGTATTCGTTGTGCTCAAAATTATTTGTGTCCCTCTTGCAGACTCATCTGAGCGGCACCTCGGACATAATCAATGACATCATTAACACCAAGATATCCGACATGATAAGTGACAGCAGCAGCGAGTTAATGGAGCAAGCTGAAGACTTGATCAAAGATATGGTCAATGATTTGCTGCAAGGGTATACACCTGAAAAGCTCATCAGCATAATTACCTCGGCCTAACTGTGTTATTGTTCAACATACTTACTTTAAGAAACACTTTAAGAATTTCATATTTATTTAAGAAAACAAATGTATCCGGAACCATGACAATATAATAAAATAGTCTTATGAGCTTGTTTTGTTTTTTATGGCCCTTGCCGGAATTATCTGATACCATATAATTTTGAACAAAAAAATTTGGATCGTACCCATCTTTCAACTTGTGTCACCTGTTTCAATAAATATGTAGAAATCTAGGTACGAAGGTGGGAAGATCAGAACTACCAAAAGAATAAATACATCGTTAAATTACGGATAACAGATGAACTTCGAATCGCATCTCTCGAACTGGTTCTGATTCACGTACAATCCGTACCAATATATAAATGTGAAAGTGTGTTTGTTTGTTTTTTTGTTTGTTTGTTTGTTTGTTTGTTTGTTTGTTTGTTTGTTTGTCCGTCTTTCCTGGCTAAACGGAGCGTTGGATTGACGTGATTTTTTAGGTAGAGATAGTTTAGGGCACGGAGAGTGACATAGGCTACTTTTTATCCCGGTAAAAATTGATATTCCCGAGGGAAAACAAAAATATAGTTTGCTTGATAGATCGATATCGATCGATGATAGATCGGTATCAATCGATAACCGATCGATACATGATAGATCGATGGCGCCGTGTGTCGTTTGAAACGAGAAGTTTTCTTATAGTTGTGCTTTATACCGCAATATAACCGAGTTCCACGCGGGCGGAGCCGCGGGCGGAAAGCTAGTAACATTATACAGGGTGTCCCGTAAGTGACACGTTAACCTGACACTGGAGGTAGGTCAGCCAAAAAGCCATCGAACCAGCCTAACATGACCCTAATAAAAGTTGCATGGTTTCCGAGTTATTAGCAAATTTCGACTTTTAATGAATTTCCCCTTTTTTTGTTATTGTTAGTGCCAGAATTCTGTTGGAAAGCTTTTGAAGCTTATTTTTTTTTATTGTATGGAATCCTGAATAGTTACTTTAAGATGCTATGAGCATGGTTTGGCCAAAAAGTCATGTTAAGTTCCAAAAACTACTGGATAGGTGTTGACTTAAATTATCAGCGAAATAAGAATTTACACTTTGGGCACCTCCCGTTACAAAAAATTCTATGAAATGAAACGAGCAAATAGCGTCAAAAACTTCAGCATTTTATGCAGATTTAGAAATAGTACAATACAAGTATCTTATTCCTATAAAATTAGATATTTTCGTCACTTTACCGATGCTCTATTAAACTAAGTTAAAACTAGGGATCCCGCTAATCGTCGCCCTCAGTTAATTTTTCTGCTAACTACGCAGCTATGATACCGCATTTGTTACCGGGCTTTCTCGCAAGTGGAGAAAGATGGAAAAGGTAAAGAGAGAGAGGAATATCACTGGCTAATTATCTGGAAATTTTAAGTGAAATTAAAACGGGTTTAACTATCAATTAATTATATTAATCCTTAAATCTACAAACATACATACAATAATACCAGTGTTCCCAAATGGAGTAGGCAGAGCACACGAAACGTGACATAGACAAAACCATTATTATGACTATATCACGCTTCGCAGCCACTTTTAGCATAGTTTAAGGTTTGCAAAGATAGAAGACGTAGAATAGTGACAGGTTGCTAGCTTGTCGCCTAAAGCATACCTAAACCTATTTCCTAAGTCGCCTCTTACGACATCCACGGAAGAAATGGAGAGGTGTTATTCCATCCCGACACCACACGGAAAATCCTTAAATCTAACTTACAATAAATGTTCCAATTGTTTCCCTGTTCGGACTGTAATGCATAAAATGACACCGTCTAATAAAATTAAATTTCGGCTGAATTTTCTAAAACTTATTTCCGATGTGGTCCGGGCCGCGTCAAATACTGATTTGGTTCGCAGGGCCACTGCTGCTCGTGCTACATGTCAGTCACCTCGTGAGCCAAGGCAAGGTACCTACCAAGTACCTACAAGCTGAGTTTGTCCTTCTCAGCATTCACGAGATTCTCGTCATGGTGGATGGTCAACTAGCACTGCAGTATGCTGTGATCGATCTATTGTCGAATTATTGTTATTATTAGCGAACGATATCGTTCTTCAAAAAAGTGCTCAAAATTTCTTCTATCTCTTTTCTACTCGCGAATCTGGCGAATTAAGCCAAAAATTAATTAGAGATTTTGAGTTAAGAGGTACAATAGTGACAGGGAACCCGTGTGGTGTCGGGATATAATAACACCTCTCCATTTCTTCCGTGGATGTCGTAAGAGGCGACTTAGGAAATAGGTTTAGGTATGCTTTAGGCGACAAGCTAGCAACCTGTCACTATTCTATGTCTTCTATCTTTGCAAACCTTAAACTATGCTAAAAGTGGCTGCGAAGCGTGATATAGTCATAATAATGGTTTTCTCTATGTCACGTTTCGTGTGCTCTGCCTATCCCATTTGGGAACACTGGTATTATTGTATGTATGTTTGTAGATTTAAGGATTAAAATAATTAATTGATAGTTAAACCCGTTTTAATTTCATTTAAAATTTCCAGATAATTAGCCAGTGAGATTCCTCTCTCTCTTTACCTTTTCCATCTTTCTCCACTTGCGAGCAAGCCCGGTAACAAATGCGGTATCATAGCTGCGTAGTTAGCAGAAAAATTAACTGAGGGCGACGATTAGCGGGATCCCTAGTTTTAACTTAGTTTAATAGAGCATCGGTAAAGTGACGAAAATATCTAATTTTATAGGAATAAGATACTTGTATTGTACCATTTCTAAATCTGCATAAAATGCTGAAGTTTTTGACGCTATTTGCTCGTTTCATTTCATAGAATTTTTTGTAACGGGAGGTGCCCAAAGTGTAAATTCTTATTTCGCTGATAATTTAAGTCAACACCTATCCAGTAGTTTTTGGAACTTAACATGACTTTTTGGCCAAACCATGCTCATAGCATCTTAAAGTAACTATTCAGGATTCCATACAATAAAAAAAAATAAGCTTCAAAAGCTTTCCAACAGAATTCTGGCACTAACAATAACAAAAAAAGGGGAAATTCATTAAAAGTCGAAATTTGCTAATAACTCGGAAACCATGCAACTTTTATTAGGGTCATGTTAGGCTGGTTCGATGGCTTTTTGGCTGACCTACCTCCAGTGTCAGGTTAACGTGTCACTTATGGGACACCCTGTATAAGAAGTCTGTAATTTAGCGGAAATGATGCTAAACTGTGCGATATAAATTCCCAAATAACTTCCATTGACAAACCGAAAGAAAAATTATCATACTTTCCGTTTATATGAGAAGTATACAAAAATAAAAAATAAAAACATTTAAATGAATACATGTTTACAACTGACACGAAATGACAATCTAGTTCTCAACCACCTTACGATGACTTACATCGTCTTAGCGTATCGTGTATTGTCTATCATATTGTCAGAGATAAGACCCTCACAATAGCTTATTGGGCGTGTCGGTTTGTGACCTTATCATTTTGCAATTATAATTTCATAAATTTTACAAATTTGCTCCTTGGATTGTAGTCTTATCAATTTGACACGTTAACGTTTCATTTTTATTCCTTTAAACTTTACTAGCAATTCGCTTTGCAATCACTAGAAGAAAAAAACAACATTTTCTGAATTGAAGAGGTAAAAGTGAGGTCTGTAACAAATACATTGCAGAGACTTATTAACTTTTAAAATAATACCAGTCACTCAGTAATCTATGTGAGATGTGAGAACAAAGAAAACAACGAAAAATGCAAAGTGTGCTGATGAACAATGTAACTTTAAATGATAAAAAAGTGCTCTTGGCCTATTCTCTAAAATAAAGTTTTGCATTTTGAATTTTCAAGGAAAATAGACAAACAAACGGACGAAACGACAATGTGAAAGTATTGTCATTCATTAATTTAAAATAAAAAGGGAGAGGTGACAAATTCGCACGCTTGTACAGGGCATGTACAAAGAAAAGGTAATGGTAACTCCTATTAAATTAATATTCTCATTATTGTTGCGTATTATTACAATCAATACGAACCATTAAAAGGCCAGACATAAATGACGCAAGCACTAATTATTTGCACAAACGTATATGGCGAAACGTCAACAAATAGGAAAAATCGACGCAGCCCATCGCCGCACGCGCTCAAGTTTCAAGCTCGATTCTTGAAACAATGGGTTGATTAATCAGGTGGCGAGCAAAGGGAGGCCGAGTCAACATGCTACAATGTGAAGCTTGTAAAACTCCGCAAATATACGTCAATTCTGAACTGATATACAGATCAGTTGCTATAATTCTTGAAGGTACGTAAAACGACATTAAAACAAATATTAGCAAGCAGAAACATGCTTAAATTGACATCAACACGTTGTTAGCAAATAAGTTGAATAAATACATAGTACTTGGCGCTCCGCGACTAGCAACAATGGCAAACATAGAAAGGGCAAATTCATTTTATAATGTACCTTCGCATAATGGCGTCATGTTACAATTCGCTGTGGCAAACTTTGCACGTAGATGAAGTACATAAACTAATTTACACAATGAGCTTCGGCAATTTAACAGATGCATATAGCTGCTAAAAAGTGTCGCGGCGAGGTTGCGATGAGCAACTACTTGCACGCCTCGATCTCGTTCGTCTTTAAAGTCACCAAAGGAAATCGCCCGTGTGCAAGGGCCCTTATACAAAAGAATACAACGGCAGATGTCTGACTTACAGCAAGAGGGAATATTCTTTCTTGAGAAAGCTTCAATCACTTGGTAAAATGCTGCTAGGTTAATAACACAAGAAATACTCTAACCACATTAACACCAGTGTTTTCACAACATAGGATCAATCGTTCCGAATGCTTTCTAAGAATCCAACGTAAAGTTTTTTAAATAGTTGTTTCCGACTTATGAAAACTTTAATCAAAATTACATAAACAAATTATTTGCAAGTAAGGCAAAGGCACGAGACAGCGCCTTATCACGGCATTGAATTATAGCAAGCACAATGATATTGTGAGAAGTCGACTTTGCAATAAGTTCATATTAAAAGTCCAGTTATCACAAAAACAACCTTCAACCACACTGCTTTAACCCTAAAAGTAGGGTAACGGTTAATAGAGGAACCGTGGTCTTGTAAACGAGGCCGGGTGCGTGTGGGGGTTACCTCTTGAGCGGCATGTCGGAGTTCTTGTCCTGCGGGTTGAGGAACAGCTTGAGGCGGCAGTTGACGACGCGCCGCAGCACCAGCAGCAGCGGCGCCACGCGCTGCGCCGCCGGCGACGCCGGGTCCAGCACCGCGACGATCTGAGTTGCCGATATTATATCAGTAAACAATAGTAGGGTTAGCTGTATTTTAGGCGACAGGCTAGCAGCTTATCACTATTGTACCTCTGAACTTAATTAAATGAAATTTGACAGTTTTGACTATGTAGCGTTTCGAGCGCTCTACCTACCCCATTTGGGAATACAAGTATAAATAAAAATTTATTGATGTTCGTTAGGCTCGACAAAACTCGAGAACGGGTGTAGCGATTTAGTTAATTTTAGTTTTGAAATATTTGTGGAAGTCCATGGAAGGTAAAATGAGAGAATGAGAACGTTTGGAAATATTGCGATAAAAAAATTGTCCAAGCAGTACGAAGTACGCCGGGCCAGTTAGTTTGAAATGATTTACTTTCTTTTATAATTAAGTTTGGGCGTAATTGTTGTATTTATATTGGTTTTATGACCTACACCTTATATTGCTACTACAGTCACAGGTTTCTTTTTATGACATGTTATATGGTTACATTTACATTTTTCTGATGACGTGTGTTGTGACGGCTTAGTAAAATGATTGAAACTGATACCATTCTGATGCGCCACAACACAACACGACAGACAAATGTGAATTCGGCTGGCTGCCTGTCTAGCGGAGGGGAGCGAGACAGCAGAGCGGTGAGCGAAATAAAAAACCACCAATATCACATATACTACAGTCATTCGGTAGTTCTGCCTGGAAAGCTTTCCGGGAGTTTTGAAAATTGGTGATTTCATAGATGTCACGTCAAAAAACTGCTTTTACGCGACATTTTTACAATATGGCGGCGTGAGCGGCAAAGATACGAGGTGGCAAAGTTGAAATTCGGAAAGAGCGCATCAAAATTTATAAAATTACCAATTTTCAAAACTCCCGGAAAACTTTCCAGTTAACCTCTATATTTGTACCAAATGAGTGTACTGATACCAATACCACCAAACTCCGCTCCTCTTCAGTGGATGCAATGGTGGATCTTTATCTCGCTCACCGCTCCGCTGCCTCGTTCCGTTCCGGTGGGCAGGCACCAGGCAGCCTTGAGCAGGTGGGTAGGGTAGTGTCGTGAAAGCTCGCGTTACCTCGACGGCGGCCTCGTCGGCGTGCGCGGGCGGCAGGTCGACGAGCGAGTGGTCGCCGCGCAGGCCGGCGGGCAGCGCCGTGCGCGCGCGCGGCGCCCGCGCCGCCAGCACCGCCGTCGCCTTCAGCAGCTCGTCCGCCGACAGCGCCGCCAGGCTCTGCTCCTCCTCGTCTGCACACACGCGCCACACATCGTACTATATCCGCTGTCGTTTTGATACAGAATCAAACCTTTTTGGTATTATTTTACTTCATTGCCAAGACTATGATGGCTAATCATTAAAGGTTCTGATGCATCTTAATTGGCTGCGTGAAAATTGTATCGAACATTCATAGATGATTGATGAGATTCATAGATGACAGAATGGAACTCACTCCATGCCGAAACATCAAATGTAAGTAGTCCGCGACTGCGCTGGAAATTAGTATGTATCCTAGACTTTGACATTAGTTTAAAACTAAGAGTTTAGCGAAATTTCGTTATGAAGGTCTGACAAAAATCGGTCAAAATAACATTTAAAACAATTTTTTAAATTAAATATTACATTTTTCATCATAATTATACCACACAATATTCTATGTGTCACTTTCATCACTTTAATATCACAAAAGTATAAATTTATTTACTAACCATCATCATCGTCAGTGACTTCGTTGCTAGTTTTCTTTTTCTTATCGGATAATTCGGATAACTTATCTCCATACATGTGACTGCTGAACCTGCAGAATATGTCAAAACAAAAAAGTATTAGTTAAATGGTAAAATTATAATAAAACAAGCCACACTGCACCGATCGCCGGCGCCAAAGAAGAAAAAAGATAGAATCTCTATTTATTCTTATTAACATGACAAAACCTAAAAAGCAGGAAATTTAATACTATAAGTTTCGACGTCACTCGAGAGTAACAAACAAACATAGTTATTATTAAGCAAACGTAATGCCAAACAATAATTTCGTCATTTCTATCAAAATTGAATGAATGCCGTGTCGTATCATTCTGTGTATTACCACGATAGTAATCACTTATCTATAGTACCTCTCTAGCAGGGTAAAGTCGTCCAGCGTGAAGTTCTCCTGCGCGTCGAGCGGGCCCACGAGCCGCGCGTTGTGCACGACGGCGCGCGCGCCGGCCCGCAGCCGCGCGCCGCGCGCGCACAGCACCCGCGCCGCCTTCAGCGCCCACTCGTAGCGGTTCAGCACCGGCACCAGCTCCGGCTGACAACCAACACTATTGTTACCGACGTACCACTTCAACGGACTTTTGAGCTTAGCCGCGAAGTCAGCGAAGTATACAGTACGTTATAAAAACCCTGTACTAATGTTTCAATTGAGATATCGACTAAAACATGGAAAGCAAAATATATGTCATTCGGACAGACTATGTGCGTTTTTTTAATGTGCTAATTTAAAAAAAAACTTAAAACTGCATTTGCTTACCATTCGACACCAATATACACATTAAAATATAGTACAGGGTTCTACTTTATTTAGTCGAGAGTATTTTCACTGTCAATTTTTTTTTGCTGCTGCCTATAGTATGTTGACGTTCCTAATCAGAATTGCCGATAACACTGACATTGGGCCACCATTGAGAAATAATAATAAAATAGAGCAACAAAGAGCTGCGCCTACCAGTATATCGCAGTCCTGCCGCTCGTGGCAGCCGTCTTGGTCGAGCAGGCGCGCGACGTAGGCGGTGGCGGCGGCGGGCTCGAGCGCCGCCAGCGCCGCCAGCACCACCTTGTTGAGCGACTGGTCCGCGCGCGCGTCTCCGTCCACGTTCGGGATGAACGCTACGCGCACGCCGCGGGATTCTTTCTGCGAACAGAAACACCCTCACACCATCAAACCATCACTTTTTAATACATAATATTATATCTCGCAGTTCTTAACCAATTCAAGTTGAAAATATATATTTAGTGTGATCTCAATTTAATGTGTATGTTTTATCCATGCTTAGGACACCAACAGTCACATACCATGAAAGTAATCGCGTTCTTCAACAGCTCCCGGGAAGCATTTTCGTTAAGGTCGCCAGTGATCCAAATGGTTTGCGTTATCTTCTCGACTTTTCCAGGCTTAGTGAAGTACCGCAGCAGAGGCAGAGCAGTAGCGAGAGCATCGCGGCCTGAAAATCGATGAAAATATTATACAAAGTTTACGAGCGACGAACCAAAAAAATATGTAGTAAAATAAATTACTAAACTTCTCTTACACCATGACACACGTACCTGTCAAGTGCAGCAATTTATGCACCTTATCCTCAGTAAAATATTCGGTGGAAGCCGGCACTCCCGATAAGTCGAGATATTGTGACGGTTCCGAACTGAGAACGCGTCGGTTTAACCTGCCGAGAAAACGTAATTTCAGTTTATCTAACACCATAAAACACATATCAATATCTCATGTGGACATGACTGAGTGTGAGTACGACTTTGACTCAAGACCCTGAAGAGAGCATGCTGTTTAGGAACTAAATACCGGAAATTAAAAAAGGTCTAAGTGTCAGAAAAAATCCAAACGTGTTTTATCCCACAAATGTGTTTTCTGTATGCTATCGACAAAGACCTAAAATAAGTATTTGTCCACCTTTTTTTGGCGCTTAGACCCTTTATTCCAGTATTCAACTGTCGTGGTGGAAGCGTACCGCGGCATGATGTGCGGTTGCTTCATGAGGAAGTCGACGGCGTCGTCCATGTCGGAGAGGTCCCCGCGGAACACGGCGCGCTGGAAGCGGCCCGTGTGGCGCGCCAGCGCCGCCACCAGGGCTTCCTCCAGCAGCTCCACCGACGCCGTCACCGGCGCCGGCCCGTCGTCCCATAGCGGCACGCCGTTGATCAACACCTGCCACACAAATCCTTTTCAGACACCATTCTCTTTCTGGTAAAGCATTCTTGAATTTGTGTTTTTTTTTGAGACAATTTTTACAAAAAAAATCAAATACAAACGATCAAAACTTGATAGTGGCAAGAGGTTTAAACAATGTATGATTGTCTAGGATATTGTCTACATACACTATGTTTGACTAATTTCGGCTTATAATCTCATTCATAAGCATACAATCTCATACATAATATAGGACCACAGAAAACCAGCGTTGCAACTTGCCGCGGCCTTATGCTATGTGCGGCTCTTTTGACACCGTGTGGCACGACATGATTAGCATGTCTGTGTTATTTTATTGATATAATATGGTCTTTCATTATTTATTTCTATAGTACACTTTTTTTTAAACAACTGTAATGCTGTTGTCTCCTGAGTCAAACGACAAAATAATGACACATTTTTTTAATGTATTCTCCCATTTCATTCCTTACAACAGACAGGGTCTTTAAGAAGTTCTTAAGCGAAAGTGGACGTAATGATAAAATCTCACCTGTGGGAACTTAGTGGTCCCAATTTTAGATACGAACTCCTCCGCCAATTGACTTCCAAAATTGTATTCAGAATCTTCGGAGATAATTTCATCAATATTGGCGTTCGAACCAACATACTGCCTCAGCTGCGTCTTCACATGTTCAATGGTCATAGGCTGGTCCTCAGTTGAATGAACCAGCTGTAATGATAGAAACACATTAAAACATACTTGTCATGGGTTTAAAGTGTGGTCATATTTTCCCAATATATGTCCAAGTTTCGTAGTGCCCTGGTATATCCTAGCTAGTTAAAGCGTTCGTATTTTATAATTTTGCGCGCCTTAATTTAACGCAGCCTTGTCTATCCTGACTTATACCACTTCAATGACTAAATCTTATCAATCTTAAATCGAATAGGGGATCAGACACTAGTTCAAATTAATTAATTCACTATCATTTTAAATATGTAATTGCTAAAAAGTAAACAAAACAAGGTCGGTGTGGTGTTGGTTTTAGAGTAAAACCTCTCCTTTCTTCCAAGGATGTCGTAAGAGGCGACTAAGGATATAGGTTCAGCTATAATTTAGGCGACAGGCTAGCAACTTACCACCATTATACCTGCCAACTCAAAACCTTAAAAAAGGCTAGACGTGGCAAGAAACGTGAAAGTTATGGTTTTGTCTATGCAGCGATCTGCCTACCCCATTTGGGAAACCAGGTGTGCTGTATGTAAACAAAACAGTCAGATCATCTATTGTCCAGTAAGCTTAGCACGGCAACACGCTTTAGTCGCATCGCGCGCGCGATACCTAGTCTATCCGTCATTTTCTGACGCCTCTAACAGACAGTGACGGTAGACTATCTCGCGCGTATCTCTATTCGCACCTCGCTGTGCTAAGCTGACTGGTTTTTTCAACATTGTTTGACAACGAACCTGAGTGAGGAAATAGTAGGCCTCCTTGTTGGAGTTCTTCTCCTGCGCGACGTAGTTGAAGGCGGCTCGGATGGCGGCGTTCAGAGGCGCGGCGCCCGGCGCGAGCAGCAGCCCCACGCGCACCGGCGTCGCGTGCTTCAGCAGCGTCTCGCCCAGCCGCAGCGGCGGCCGCGCCGCCGGCGACTGCGCGTCCACCACGATCACCTGCCACCACACAATCAACCATCCAGCCTTATTACGTCCCACTGCCGACAACAAACCTCTGCTCATGCACGCTTGGGCTATGGCTCCCACGCAGGCCTAGTGCGAATTGGAAACTTCACACGGAACATAGAATTACTTCGTCGTTGTGTGCAGGTTATCACCGAATAGCACAGGGTCAGTATCAAATTCGATACCGCACATAAATTCCGAAAAATCCTGAGGTGCGAGCCTGGGGTTCGAACCCGCGACCCTGAGCGTGAGAGGCGAGGTCGAACCAGTGGGCTACCATGGCGCCACCAGTGCACACCATTTACTAGAATACGAACTTAGCGGAGCTTAATTTCGATCATACCGTGTGGTGCCGGGTTAGAATAGCACCTCCCCCTTTCTTCCCGTGGGTGTCGTAAGAGTCGACTCTGGGAAAGGGTTAGTGTATTGTGGGCGATGGGCTAGCAACCTGTCACTGCAATATCACGTTTGACCATCTGGTTACCCTGAAATTGCTAAACGTGGCACTGGATTTTCGAATTCACGTGCTCTGCCTACCCCTCTTGGGAATACAGGCGTGAGTATATGTATGTATGTAATTTCGATCATAGTGTTGATGCAAACGGAGACGATGCGGAATCGCAATGACGATAAGGATGGCGTTGTAGATAAAGAAGTGTAGTGTCAAATTAGCATCGCCACCGACATCATGCAGCGCTGTTCAGTACTGTCACGCCGGTTTTAGACACTCGTCGATACCGGCCGAAAGCAATCGAAACCAACTTGTCGTCCTTTTCTTCCTACCATGGCTAGAGTTCGGCACGAATTTTGCACGGTCTCGCTGTTTGTTTACAGCCGGAAATAATACGAAGCAGGTTTATAGTTATATTATAAGCTTATAAGCTTCTAAAGCCCACGTTCAAACTAGTCCACTAGATTACCACACGCTTTGCATGGCGACAGACAGAAGAAGAAGTCTGACAGGATCTTTCTAAAAAGAGATCCCTGATCAGAGATAAAAGAAAAAAATGGCACACGCACGTAATTGTAAATGTTCCTTCTCAGATTTCTGAGCATGCCCGGGTACGTGGGTCGCAACAGCTCCATGTAGGAGGACGGCCAGCGCCGGTACCGCTCGTCGGTCTCCAGGTCGTTGAGCCAGGTGATGGCCGTGTCGCGGATGTCTAGGCCGTACTCCTCCCATGTGAACGATTCTCCGACCTCCAGGGACATGAGAGTGTTGATGAGTTTCTTAGGCAAACCTAGAAGACAAATTAAAACGGTTACGATTCGAATTAGATGAAATAAATTACGATGTGCTTGACTTGAAAGCGGAATAGCAAGATAGTAAAGGAAAAACAGTAAATCGAATGCTTAAAAAATCAATGAATTTGACGGCCAAATAGCCCAGCGGTCAGAGAACCTGACTGTGAAGCTTAAGGTCCCGGGTTCGATCCCCGGTCGGGGCAGATGTTTGCTTTCGAGTCTTCGATGTTTATCTATATATAAATAAGTTTATCCGTTGTCTAGCACCCATAACACAGGCATTAAATTGCCCACTTTGGGACTAAGTGATTGGTGTAAAAATTGTTCAGTGATATTTATTTATTTATTTAATGATCATCAATACCAATACTAATAATAAAGTACTTAATAAGACAGTTAAACCATCCACCAAGATACTCTAAACTTTTCTTTTGAATAACATAAATTAGCGCAGAGGTGTTTGTACACATTTTTAGATTGGTTGTAGTTCGTTCATTTACAAACGGTCAGTTATGACTTGCTATTACCCTACGAAGATTGCTCACTTTCACTGAATGGTTGACACGATTATAAGTGTAGTGAGAGTGGTGAGATTTGGCGTTTTCCGCATTGAAGGGGACAAGCATCGTGAATCGATTCAAAATCTACTTTTTGTTTGGCTTTAAAGAATACCATAACGTTATACCGATCTGTCGTATAAGTTTTGGGTAGCACCATCTATTTATAGTCTAAATCAGTGATTTTCAAAGTTTTATCGTACTGCTATATACATTTGTACTCCTAAAGACACCAATTTTTACCAACACCAGCGTAGACCTCCATTGAGTCTCCCATGGACCCCTGGGGGTCCACTTTGGGAATCACTGGTCTTAATTCTGCCGCGGGTACATTTTTGCTGAAAAATAATAGAATAAGGGTATGGAATAGAGTAAGGGTAGCGCAGTTTTACCCAGCGCATGCAGCGTGTTCATGGGGGCGATGTCCTCCCGCAGCGCCTGCAGCAGCTCCAGCACGTCCACGTCCTCGGCGT
>BHDV01068605.1:28368-42049 GCA_005406045.1 Adoxophyes honmai
AACGGACGCAATTACCTAACGTTCTTGCAAACCGAGTTAGAAGATGCACTTGACGACTTTCCTGTGGCCGAAAGGGAATTCTTTGTCAACCAAAGGAACATTGTGTTTCAACACGATGGAGCTCCAGCGCATTTTGCTCGCGAGTTTCGGGAATACCTTAACGCTCGGTTTCCGCGAGGATGGATTGGCCGTGCGGGGCCGGTAGCGTGGCCAGCTCGTTCACCGAACCTCACACCCTTGGACTTTTTTATGGGGTTACGTGAAGGACAAAATCTATTCCACCGATTGCCCAACTCTTTTAGAGATGGAGCAGCGTGTGAGAGATGTCTTCGCGTCAATAACGGCGACAATGATGCGAAATGCCACGCAAGCCATATCCCGGCGCGCAAGGTTGTGCATAGAGCAAGGTGGTGGACATTTTGAGCCGTTTCTGTAATTTTGTTTTTTGTTATGAAGAAATATTTGTGCTATTTTAGGTTAAAATACTTAACATAAAGCATCTTTGCAGGTCTTTTAACATTTTTTTTTACTTGTAATATCGATCTCAGCGGCTTCTTTACATTTTGCTATTGACTCTTAGTCCTTCCGCGGATATTAGGTAAAAATGTACATTCTGTGTTATTTAATCTTTAATGACATGGTAATAGGGTTGGTACATTAACGAGAAATTCTTTTTTTTAATTGATTTTGGCAATAAGTCAAACTGCGATACTACGGTTCTCAAATACATTATAAATCGACTCCTTATAATGGGCCATTTAACCCCCTTTCGGCTTTACCCGTAGTTTTGTAACACCTTATAATCAGCAACCTGTAGTTGGTCATAGTTAGGGCAGCCGTGTTCAAATTGGTATAAAATTAAAGTCTAAAATCCATCTGCAGCATTGCCTTGTACATATCAATTTGAATACTATCGCTAAACCGAGATTTATAAAAGAAGAAAACACTCGATAATACTCGAGATTCTATGAAATTCGCATTTCCAGGCTCTTTTCTTTAACTACACTCTTACATATATTAATGCTTTAATTTATGCAACATTTACCTAAAATACTATTATTAAACATTCAATTAGTTGTAATTTGTGCGATAGTATTGTGACATCACAATCGTTTTCAGTGCCTTGTTGGGTTATGCATTTTTTATTTCCAATCAAATTAACTTTTTTGACATAGACATTTTTCATTAATAAAAAAAATACATATTACATAGTTTATTTTTGTTAGTTAAATTATTATTATATTCGTTTTGAGAAACTATTGAACTAAATGATAAAACAAATTTTACCTTTATCTAGTTCTAGTTAAAAGTAAAAATTCAAAAAAATTATTGGATTTCCCCCTCTAATGTCTCTGAAGTTTGCAAGGTGATCACTTTGAAATAATGCTACATGAGTTGGTTTACGAAAATTAAAAAAGAAAGTCTTATTTTTGTTAATGTTAATGGATTTGTCTGCTAACTTTTTGTATTGTCTGCCTACCCCATCCTAGAGATAAAAATAAACCTAGCAACATATGTATATCTCCTTCCAATACTGCAATTTCAATAAAAATAAGACTTTTGTTTCGTGGTATCTAGTAGAAGTCTTTGTAATGTTCTACAGATAGCTGCGAAACAAAAGTGTTAATTTTTGCAATATTTGTACCTGCATAGGGAAGTTCTGTGCGATGGACGCGAGTACCCTGAGCGGCTCGTCGCCGCCCGCGTCCGCCGCGTCCACCACGGCGGCGGCGGCCTGCATGCTCAGCGCCTGCATCTGCCACGCTTTCAGTGGTGCCAACTCTTCGCTCGACTCGGACAAGTGTCGCCGGAAACGCTCTAACGGTGTCCGCAGAGCAGGGAACAAATTCCTATAAACAATGTGCTTATAAAAACCGGCCAATTTGCTAATGTCAGAATAGAAGTGAATGGCGCTCTGTTGTCTCTGCCTATATATAATAAGGCGTGACGGTTATGTATGTATGTAAATCCAGAAAATAATGTAATCTTTGTTTATAAGCAATATAAGCAAAATAAGCAGACTTTGTTTATAAGAATTATGGTAGACACAGTTTTGCCTGAAGCTATTTATTTGTAGGTAATAACTCAAAAATACTTAACATACTTATTAAGGAATTTATAATTACTTGAGCCTTCCAAAATTAAATCCATCAATTTGGTTCTGTGGATCATTTTCATCCTCCTCCTCAGAAACAGAAGGTGTATCCCCACTGTCAGACTCCTTGGGTGTTGAATCATCCTGACTCTTGTATTCTGTACTCTTTAATTGCAACTCTACTCCATAACCAGAAAGACGTAGTTTAGGTTTCCCCCTGGGCTATAACAAAAATAAACATAACCAACATTAAAAGTCTAAATATTAATAGACAAACTAAGTCTTAGAAGTGCAATCACAGACCTTGATATTCCACCGAACTATATAGTTTATAACACCCTTGTCTGCATATGCTGACAAAATTTTATGCTTGGACGTAAAATCTTTGGACCCAAGCTCTCCATACAATAATGCAGTAAGGGTCTTATTGTCACTGCTTGGATAGGAATGATCCAGTGAATATGTCTCCAAGTGATGAATTTTCTGAAAAAAAAATTTACAAAAATATGTGTTCAATGATTTGAAGAAATGGCCAGTGACATCTTTCACTTTAGTTTAGAAGAACATTATAATACTTACAGCATCATATTCCTTGTAAGATTTAAGTATATCACGTAATTTATCATTATCACAAACATTTCTAGAAGCAATGGAAACAAATGTTTGGCAATCAACACCTTTAGCTCCATTCTGCGAGGCTATCTCCTCAAACATCCGCACAGTTGGTGAAGTGATGTGCATGGACAATGCCAGCTTAGCCATACGCAACTGTGCTGGTGCCAACAATGAACTTGCAACTCCAATGCAGGCATCATAGATTTCCTTATCAGTTTCTACAAGGGTACAATTTTTATAAAAAAATTATGACAATGCTCAGGAAGGGTGATATAAACAGGTCTCACAAGAAAGTATAACATTCATACAATAAAATGTAACAGTGGTCTCTACATAGTTGAAAGGTACATTTTATTTTTTTAGATCATGCAGCAGGAATAAAATGATTAAAGTTAAGTGATATTGAGAGAAGTATGTCAGAATAGATGCGAATGGCGCTCTGTTGTCTCTGCCTACCCCGCAGGGAATAAGGTGTGACGGTTATGTATGTATGTATGTATGTATGATATTGAATTTAAAGATTCTACTCTCCACTTGGTTTGCACAGGAGAGTACTTCCAGGTACGCATTTTTATAATTTAGCAGCAGGAGATATATTATAGTAGATTCACTTAAGTCATGTAATATTTATTGTATAATGGAGTACCAAATATCTTCACATCCCACACACACACACAAACTTTTACATTTGTAGTATGTATTATAATATAACACAAGATTAGGCTGTAGTGCTTTTTAAGTGATATACCTATTATTGACCAATATATTAATGTTCAACATTTTCCTTAAGTGTTAAAAATTGGCTGTTTCTTTGAAACACATCTGGTTAGAGCTTGGTGAAATTTAATTTCAGAAATATTGCTTCATCTTGAGCTTATATCATTTTAAATCTAGTATTAAATTTAAGCATCCCTAACAATCTCAACTTCAGTTAAGAAGTCTAATAACAATAAGAGTCAGAAAATAATGTAGTCAAAAGAGAAAAACATGCAATTTTAAATTATCATGCATTTCTAAACCTAATCAACCTTATCAATTTCAACCCATAATTCAGAAGCAGTTATGATTACTTTTACTCTTTTTCATAACAAGCAAACATATAACTGAATGAAACAATACTAATAGGAAATAACAAGTTTCCTGCTGTACTCCTACTTTTACGGCAATCAAAAGTTGTATGCGAGTATTTAACGAGATTGTTGCATTAAAGTGAGTGAACAGCTTACCCAAGTCTTCAAGACTAGTTTTTAATGAATTGATGCCATCCACGAATGACCAGAACAGGTCTGAGCTATCACTAGAGAGATATTCGGCCAGCTCTAAAACGATTGGAGTTGCTTCCCATTTAGCACTTACGAAGCTAGTAACTGATTTTGCCTTCTTCTCATCCCGTTTGGGATTTATATGTGCCGAAGTTACAATAACAAAGGATAAAATAACTACTAAAACTCTGAAGCCGGAGTCCGTCATTTCGTCCAGACAATTATATTTATTGCTACTTAACTACTAACACCACGCTACTCTAATTTAATTATTTGGTTCAAACAAATTAAAACACGTAACGCATTTTAATTACACGTCTAAACGTGGTAATCATAAGATATTTCTTTCCTTCAAATCAGCGATATTAGGCGTTTATCTCTGACCAATCAGCAACACACATGACATGACAAAACTAATTTACATTCCGTTCCATTCTATGCAAGTTTAATGTTACTCCTGGTTACTCCATCCAAACGAGTCCATTTTTTAAACCGTTTCAGATTAGAATAAACAAATCTAGCGGAGTTAGAAAATGTTAATGATACTATTTAAGAATATTATCATTCATAGTTTTATCGAAAATGAGTGCAATAAAACGATAAATATAAATTCTATTAAATTAAGAAATTATGTCTCCGTGTTGCCAAGAAAAAAAAAGATGGATGCCATGAAATACTGTCCAACCATCCATCCATCCAACCCAGCCATCCACTCCCTCCAGCTCAATCTAAATAATATCCTACCACCTCCTTAAAAACGTTTAGTTTGGTCATAGAATTTTCTTCCATCTATCGTAATTTTGTCGTCAAAGCTATCGTAACGTCTGAAATGAAGTAAGCATTTAAATTAAAAATTAATCAAGTGCGGGTTAAGTGTAGTTATACAAAATGTTTAAATTGGTTCCGTAATAATAGATCTGACGTTATTTTCTTCAGGCATCGATTGTATAAAATGTATGACAAAACCTATTGACTTTTTAGGTTGCTTCTTTAGATTGTGAGGGCTTCATGATTTGAATTAAACATAAAATCCAGTTGAAGTCACCTTGTACCAGTGGAAGCAACTAGGCAAGATGCAGTATTCATCCGATGAAGCCTATGCTCGGCTTATTAGCCACAAGATGACTGTCCCACAGAGGATAAAGGTAAATGGAAATACTTTTCTCATAACCGGACTTTGCGTCCTCAAATAAAATTCGACATCTTATACGATCATCAAAAGAAGAATAATCCGATTCACATCACATCGCGCCAATTACTTGCATGTAATCATCAAATTGTATTTTTTAAGCTCTTTGTATTCCATGTAGCATTATTTTGGTCTAAAATAACAAAAAATAAATACCCATTCATAATAATTTGTGAGTTGTGACATGATTCATGTGTTTATTGATTATGATTGTAGGCAACTGGAGACATAATGGATGATGAAGGAGTTGCTAATGGCATTGGAACAGGTTGGGACTATGCCAATGAAAAATTTGATATGAAAGTTCCTGAAAGGATACTAGTGGTTGGACAAGATCAACATATTGGTAATGTTCATTTAAATGTTTGTAATATGTACATTGATTTTGTGAGATTGCTAGTATTGATTCATATAAAAATAAGGTAGGATGATATTACAGTTGAACTTAAAATTCAAGCCAGTACCTCAATAATGAAAAAAAAAAAAATGTTTGTGAGGACCCTTTGAATTTATGATATTTGAACATATTTAAAATTTTAGGTACCAAAGCACCGCCAAGAGAAATCCAGCTTGATAATGCTGTACTCCCGACTGACCCAGGAATGATAAGGGTGAATACACCTCCTCACGTTATAACTCTTGACCAGCACTACTTTCCATCAGCTGATGATTTCCATGACCCAATTCCTAATTCGCCTCCAAGGAAGGTGAGAATGTTCCGATCACAAGCAGATGGTGCATTGTCCAACACACATCCTGATCATTTTAATGAATCAACTATGACAGAATCAAGACTGGTTTTAAGGTAATTAAGGTTTTTCAACAAAAGTTAATGTCTAACATTCGCAATAAATTTGTGTTATATTGATGTGTTTAGTAACCTATCACTATTATACCCTTTTCATGTATAAAATCTGTAACAATCTTAATTATGGTAGATGCTAGAAGTAGCTATGAAACCTAAAATAATTATGGCTTTGACTGTAATGTTTTGTGTGCTCAGCCTTCCCCATCTGCATAAACAGGCATGATGTTTATGTATTTATGGTCATTGATGTGTTACAGAGATCCAACCCCTCCTATGGGAGCTGGAGAGGGATTGTCTACTGCTGAGGAAATGGTGCATCTAAGGAGGCAGATAGTGAAACTGAACAGACGTGTGATGTCCATAGAGGCAGAGCAACAGCAAAGACAACAGAAGGAGAAAATAGCTTATGCTATTGGCATTGCATACTTGCTGTTTAAAGTTATAGCTTGGCTCAATAGATCCTAAAAACATACTCTATTGATTCTGAAATGAAATTTGGCCCGGTTTTTGATTTTCAAATGTATATCTAAAAAATGTAATTTTACTGCAAGCAATAGAATAGCAGACCTCGAGATGAAGTTAGCTAATCCATGGAATATATTATATTTGTTAATGAAATTGGAGATAGTGCTGGATGTTTGTTCACACAATTGAATGTTGATAAATGTTGACCAACATTGCTTATTTTGTTCTTAGCATAGCTTCTATGTAGGTAAGTTTTTTTTATTATACTGTTGCAGTACAGTGGGCCACAAAGTAAATTAAATACATCTTAAGCAATAAATTATGTTATAAGGTAAACTATTACATGTGGTCAACTGAATAATATGATTTTTGTACAGTGATCTTTCAAATTTTAGATGTACATATTCCAATTCTCCTACATCTATTGAAATCAAGATATTGTCCAGTTAGTGAGTAGATGATATGTATTGAAACAAGTTACATTTTATCCAAATAAACCTTAGAAAATAATTAAACTGTTTTAATTACAACATGAAACAAAGAAATAACGTTTTTATAAAACTCCTGTGGGAGTGTCCTCCCAAAGGTAAAAGGTACCTACCACTCAAGCTAAAAGAAACACTCCCGCCACGAACCACGTTTCCCGCGCTTTTTTTTTCCCCATGATCCTTTGAAATTAACGTTAATGGAAAAAATTGTTTAGCCCATGTAGCAGGTACGTACAGTCAAGGGCAAAAATATGTAAACACCACAAAGTCTCAAAAAAGGGTGTCACTTGTCTGGTCATAAATTAGGGAACATCAAAACGTGCATAAATATGTATACGTTTCTTGCAAAAAAAGTATGTAAACAACAAATGCAATAATATATCCTCATCAATCAACGCTTAAATTTAGAGACATCGTAAGTCTCATAAATATGTATACCTTCATATTATCATCACCATCAGTCAACAAGACGTAAACGTAAAGTTGCAATTTAAGAAAACAATTCATACCACACATACTCAAGTGGAAAGTACTAGGTTCTTCAAAGTGAAAAGTCTTCACCTACAGAGGTTTCATTTCAAAGTCTTATGATTTCGAGTTAGGGAGATGCTTATTGGTTACTTTCGATTAACGGATAGTCCATTGAGTGGTTTTGATTAAATATTAATTAAAAATTTAAAAAAACCCCGACGAGCCTCAACTCGATGGCTTTACTGAACGTGTCACATTCTCATCAAACCTAACAAATGACCTGATGACCTTGAAGACCTGAACCGATTTCCACCAAACATAGCTAAGAACACTCGACGGATATAGCTTACGAACAAAAAAAAACGCATTAAAATCGGATCATCCGTTTGGGAGCTACGATGCCACAGACAGACACATACACATTTACACACACAGACACGTCAAACTTATAACATCCCGTCGTTTTTGCGTCGGGGGTTAAAAATGAAAAACCTTAAAAGGAACATGTACCGCATTACTAACCACATTAAACATAGAATTGTTGCTTTATTTTTACTTTAACTTTAATTGTTGCTTTACCGTGTGGTGTCGGGTTAAGAATAACACCTCTCCATTTCTTACGTGGGTGTCGTAAAAGGTGACCAAGGAAATAAGGTATATTTCCAGCGATAGGCTAACAACCTGTCATTATTATACTTGATAAAACAAAACAAAAAAATGCTAGATTTTTTGTTTATTTTCTTGTAGGTTGCCTAATTCTTGCTTTATTTATTTGCAATAAAAGTTTAAAACAGAGTGTCAAACTCAAACATAAAACCTATTTTATCCTCTAGTTGTGCAATCTACATTTTTTTCATTGCAAATCCGAGCGTTTCATTTTTAGCATTCTAGTATGTGCATATTTTCAATAATAACGTGACAGATCGATACTTGAGACAAACATAATATATACAATGAAATGACAAGTCTGCACTGTTTTCATGAATTGTCAAAGCGTCCTATTGAAATTTGTTTCGTGTAAGTTAGAGCTTAAAGTCGCTTTTCGCAAATTTCAATTTTGCTAGATTAGATACTTATAATTATGCCATTTTGATTGTAAACATATTTTTGAGCTTGCTGTATAGGTACATATTTTTGAGTTCAATGATGTTTACATAATTTTGACCACTTGGATGAGTATATATCTTTTCATTTTACATGGCTACTTATTTTCTTTCACATTGCTTGCTAACATATATTTGCCCTTGACTGTACAACTTATCAAATTCTAAGGCTTTTCTTAGCAACCGTAGCAAGCAATTTGAAATAGGGATTCAACATTTTCACTGAAAAATAAACGAGGATTTGCGTAACACTCAATATATTTCGAAAAAATACTACTATTAATTGCAATACAAATTATAAGGTTGACAGCATACTCAGAAACAATGTCTTTGATTGCTTTTAGTTTAGGAATAAAAGTATTCTACATGCTAAATGAATACTGAGATACATAACAAATCTGTAAAAATATTGCTTATGTACTTATCAATATAAATCTTAAGGCTTTGTTTGTATCGGTTTGTCTTCATACATAAAGATCACAGAGAATAGAGGTCCACCAAGGCGTTGAGCCAACCAAGCATTCTTAACCACAGCTAGCTTCAGAGAATCCACTGCGAATCTTGTATTCACTCTTTTAAAATTTGTATGCACTGCTCTTCCCATTCCTTCCAAAATAATCAAATCCACCCCTCGCATCTTCATTTCTGAACTAAGACCTGTTGGAATATTATGACTATCAGTATCAGTAGACGGCTGCAAACTTAACACCTTGAGAGCCAGGGCCTGTCAATGAATCTTCATAAAACTGTTAGACTGCAGTGTTCAAAGCTCACTTGTATATCCCCTATGTTACGAGTAGTCGATGGATTGCGTTGATTTATTACCAATGGGTAACCCGCATGCTCGATTGTCCCTCTCACACCAAAATAATCAAGTAAAAAGGAAAAAACAAATGCCGCATCCAATAATTTTGCTAATGTCTTCTTGCCTGCATCTTTAATCGTATTTACATGATCATGAAAGTTCAAACTTATACATTTTATACAACTTACAACCTGGAACACTTTTCTCAATGATCAATTGTTTTTGAGATCTAAAGCGTGTAGTATGGACTCCCAGCCTAGCCTGCATGTTATTCATAGCATCGAATGCGATTTGTTGTACAGTAACTAAGTAAATATTACTAAGTAAGTGGAAATCGCATACCTACTAACGAACCAATTGATTCCTGACCCACAATACAACAATATCAATATTGATAGTGAATGTCATTGTCATATTCCAAAATAGCATATTAAGCCAAAGATACATTAGGGGACAAATGTGCCGCGACACGTGTCGCGCGACATGTCGAGCGAAGTCCGGCGACGTCGCGCTACATCGCTCGACATGTCGCGGCACATTTGTCCCCTAATATATCCGTGGCTTAAAGACGTAGTTTACTTATATAACATTTTACGACTTTCATTGACTTCGTCGACTCGAGATCAAAGAGTTACTAAGTGTGAGATGTGCGAAATTCAGCATTATGTACGCAACACATGACCACCAGAAAAACCATATCTACTTAATACATGATCTGTGTTAAGGCAAGTCTGCGCTGATCCAGACCACAGGAGTTATTGACAGTTTCCACGCAGTAAGTAGAACGTTGATTCTGCTGTGCTGTGCTCTGATGAATGTTTCAAAAAACTTACACATTGGCGTGTAGGTACGATATATCACTGTTGAGAAATTTAAGGATCATAATTTAATTTTCATAAGTAATTATAATAAGAATAATTTAACTATACTGAACTATTGTGATAATGAAGAATGCTACTAAATACAAAAATAGTTAAAACCTGACCTCAAGTAACCTTTTGAGCGGTCGCTATTCGTAGATTTCCCACATTTTTAAAAGAAGAATCGAAGCACCAGAGCAGCAGCACCACCTACAGAGAGACTCAATATCTGTTGGTCCACTCAGATTCAAACGAGCAGTGTAAACAGCTTACTTTGACAGAACTATAATGCAATGGCTTCATTCAGTGTAGTCCACATTCTACATTATTTAAAAAATTGCTGAGCCTTGAGAAAAATGCTCAAGGTATTTAATTTTAGAGAACCTTAAAATCTCCTAACTTCCATGAACACACAAATACACATGAAGTTACAGGCAAGATACTGAGGAACAAAATATTAGCAAAAACATGTTTAGTTTTTTTTTTACTAGAGCCTTTAACAAATTAGCCCAATAGCTTTCATAAATATTCATTGACAGGCCTTGGATTTCAAGTTTTTACACTCATTTACAGTGTTTCCACAATAGATCAGATTAAATAAATATTTGTGGGTACTTGCACAATACAACTTCTGTATTTACCTACCTATGCTAATAGTCCTGAGGTCTAGGCAAGGACCTCTTTGTCCACTTGACCTAACAACTAAATCCCCCATTGCCAAGGCACCCGACAATATGGGACAAACCAAGGAAACCTGTTGCAAAATGTCTTCCAATTCAACATTAGTAACATCATTCAGTGCAGGCCATTCATTGGCACAAAGAATAACAGATGTGCCCCGTAGTAATAATCCTCTGACAAATGGCAGAATTCCTAGTATGATGTCAACTCCACTATTGTCCACAAATATTGCTGCACAACGGTGGACAGTTGTCTGAAAAAAAAGATGAGATAAAATAATAGAACATGAAAGTACATGATTGGCACATTCAAACTGTAGGGTTTCAGTAATACCTCCAACTTATCTAGCCATTTGTCAAGACCATCATAAAGCCACGGCCTGCTTTGAATTTTTTGCAATGCCCCATAAAGTCCACAATCTAATATGGTAGCAACAGCTTGGGCTCCACAATCAAACATGTTTCCTGTCGAAGAATGAAAATAAAATACTAGCATGATAGCAATAATAATAGCATGTGAGGCAAGCAAAAATTTTGAATAGACAATTTATCATTGTAAGAAAACTAAATCACAATGTCTGAACTTACATTACATTGCACTAAATTTGCTAACCTCAAGTAAATATTGAATGTTATGATGACATTGATGACCATACTTGTTTGAATAAATAATATGATTTCAAATAATTGTATAAACTTTTGCTAGTGCTAAGTCTCAATTAATTAAGTATTCTAATCTTCCTTACCAGCTAGAACACCTCTACATAATTCTGTCCATCTCTGCCGGTCATTAGGCAGAGCATCAATTTCGGCCAACCTTGAGCTAAATACTGCAAGTGCTCTTTCGTTGTCATATTTCTTCTGTAGTTTCCATAAGTCAAAGAATCCCTGAGAACGAAGGCAGGTTTCGTTGATATCAAGAAGTAGACGTATGGTCAACTGCCCATGTGCACTAAAATAAAATAAAAAAAATATTATAACAATAATAATTAGAACATGTTTTGTTTTATTTTAGGGTAGTTGTAGATTTACATTATTTAGTTATAATACTCAATACAACAGACTATTTTATCTAGACTACAAAGAATGTTTTGCTTTAGTGTATTTACCAAGCACAAGCTTGCAGACATCTTATCTACAAATAGATAACAGCAAGCAACAAGTATTTCTAACTTTTTAGTGTAACATATCAATAGAGAATCTAGCTTTGATAAAGACAATGAGTATTATAAAAGGCTAATGAACTATGCAGAAATTAAGTTAAGATTATTAAATATGAAAGGTACTTTTCCATAAGAGATGTTCTACACATAATAATATATAATGTCATTGTTTAAATATACAATACATAGCAATGTCAGGCATAGCAATCAGGATCAACTAAGCTTTTTATATAAAAAAATGTGTGCTATGCACTTATTCCTTATGCAGCAACATAGCTTTATATTAATGGAAACTTCCAGACTGTACTTTTGTTGCATATCTTACACAAGCTCATAACATAGCAGCATAGCACAATCTCACAAGCGGGTGGAAAAGTACCCGTAATTATCTTTTACGAATACAATGAAAGTTTTGTTGTTTTAAGTATTCAACGTACTTACAGTGGATTAACTCTTAGTTCCTTAAGTGCTTCCACGTAACAAGTCTTATATTTTAGAGCTCGTATTTCTACAGTTGGGTCATCAGTGTTGGCAAGTGCATAATTCACATTTCGTTCCACTAGTCTTTCGCAGGTGTTGAGCCAATATTCTCTCGCTTCATCGTCGATTAGCAGGTCCAAAGTATCTGGATTATATTTATCTGGCTCTTGCAAAATGTGTGAAAGACCGAAGTGTTCCATCCTGGTGTCACTATCGAAAAGGTTTACGTTTGAATTGAACGATATGTTTTATTCGCTAACTTCTAATCTCATTGTTACGTTTTATCAACGAGTAAATAAAAATAATCCTTTACAACAATATTTTATCTTATCAAGACGAGATGTAATTTTGTTGTCTGTTTGATTTGACGGTATCTGTCAATTTCAATTCAAGTCAATCAGCCCCGTGAATGAATGAATGTGAATTGTGAATATTGTGATGTGAGGTTCAAGTGTTACCATGTTAATACGGACGGTCATGGACGGTCAGGATGGTCCAAGGACAGTCACAGTTACAGCTTAAGCCCCGATCACATTTGCCTGTCGTGTTGTGTTGTAACACGTCAGAACGGTATCGGTTTCATACATTTTGTTCTGTAGCGTTCATATTTATCCGATGCCGTGTGTTGTGACTGCTTGTGTTGTGTCGCTACAGAAGCGATCCCGGTCTGCGACAGAACTGGTGAGGCGCGGGGGGCGGAGCTGTGATGTGACGCGTCAGATAAGTTTGCACGCGGTCTGTGTTGTGTTGTGTTGTGACGCTTCAGAGCTGCACGATATGGACGAAGAACTTCTTATTGAATACGTACGAGGATAAGAAATAATTTACAATAAAATATTGCTAAATTGTAGAAAAAATCATCCAAAAATAGCTAAATGTATGGAAAAAAAGTTGCTGACATTATCCCAAAAGTTGCTAGTTTTAGCTACAAAGTTGGCAACACTGGTCATAATGCGTCACAACAAGACAGACAAATGTGAACGCGGCTTTAGATAAAGACCGCGTCCAGGCGTCCAGCACATAATCAGAGAATGTCTGACAGTTGGAAGTAATTCTAACAGAATTTCTAATGCTAAATATTTAATTCTCACATGTTGGGTAGTAACCTTGGTAGTAACAGTAAAGAAACGTTAGATTTGTAAAGTACTTCTTGACTACGGTAATATAACAGCTAGTATAACATATATAATATATATA
>BHDV01068605.1:42806-66040 GCA_005406045.1 Adoxophyes honmai
ATGGTTCCTAAGAAGATATTTTCGTATCTCGTATAGTTTCGGACTTCCCCATACTGACCGTTTTAAATGGGCCACCCTGTATATACATACAATCACGCCTGTATTCCCAAACGGGGTAGGCAGAGCACATAATTTGAAATAAAAATAATCATGAAATCCTCACAATAAATTAACTTTAGATTTTATTGATTTTGGGTCCATTATAAATTATAAATGACTCGTAATAAAGCATATTTGGTCAGAAGAGTTGTCCTCTGATTTATTTATTTTTTGTCTGAATTATCTTTTATGTTTTTTAAGTGAAATAATAATTTGTAGGTATTGGTTTTCGAGTTAAAAAAAACTAAGCACTATATTAACATTGTAATCAGTAAGCAGTCACTGTATTATTAAATTATAAATTAATTCCAGTTCGTAGCAGATAGCTATAAAAACATAAGATAAATGACATAAATAACGATCACTCTTTACGTTAAATTCAAATATGTTACTACCTTTTGTCTTAAATTAAGAACATGAATTAAATCATACGAAGAAAATCTTCGAGTTACAGTTAAATGTTTTTTTTTTTCGAACAGTCAGAGTTTCGTTATTATTATTACCTTTCAGAAGATTTTGAAGTAATTTAAGACACTTTAATTCGAGTCGAAACAAAGTGTCGTTAGTTTGCAAGCTGCCCAAGCGCTTCATAACTTTCTACTCCGCTTCCTATTGGTTGATGAAGTTATGGTCGGGCAGCTGCTACAACTTCATTTTGTTTATGGCTCGCTGCCTGTCTTCTGCTTATGCTATCTGTTTTATCAAGTTCAATTCTATTCTCATAGTTTATCTGCTGGAATTTTGAGAAATGTGTTTGAAATGGATAAAGCTAGTTCTGTTCGAAAAAGACTGATTTTCACGTAAAGTACATAGTGATATAACATGTGTCGTTAGGTTATTGTAATTGGTGTTGTAAATGATTGATGTAACAAACCAGTGTACAGCAAGATGGACGAATTGTCTAAGGGCATGACACAAACAGGAAGCGCCGCTGCTACTGACGAAATTGAACATAATAATGGTTAATAATTTATTTTTTTACAGTTATGTGCTGATAAGTTATATGCCTTATAATTATGCCTTTTATCTGTAGCTGTTTTAAAACGGGTACGCGTTTTTTTGAGTGTAAACATCAACAATATTCGTAAGGTTTTTGAAACGTTTTTATTATTTAATCCTCCTCGAGTTTGTGTTACTGCACGAGTACATTATGTTCATTAGAATGTTGAAAATGTGCTATCATAGTACATTAATAAATAAACATTGTATGATTTCTGAAATTTTAGATTTTGAGGAATCATGAGTACATATATCACCTATCATTCTTCCCATTGGGTTTCGTGTATTCCCAACCCAATAATAATACAGCATAGCATTTGCAGAGAAAGGACGAGGTTCCGTGTAATAACTATGTTTCTATGTTTTGTATGAATATGATCACAATGAACAAGTTTGTAAAGATATATTTTAGTTCTTATTCCTTATGAACGGAACAGATGAAAGTTTGCATTTGATTGTTTGTCTTTGTTGCTGTGGATTAAAAAGGTTTTGGCTTCATATTATGAAATCTTGCTGAAGTGTTAACTGTCGGGCTGAACCCAAAAACAATTCCTTGTCTGCCAGTATTTAAGGCTCTCTGTAGTTACTGATTTTTTTTTAGTAAACATACTCAGTAAACATATAGTCATCTGTAATTTGTTTGTTTAGATACAGTGGAAGGAGGGAGGGAGCTTCATGTAAAAGATTAACCCAAAATTTTATTGAAATCTTCCGGAATTAATCAGAATGTAGTGCACAATTTGTATGTTAATATGTTTTATCGGGATAGTCTTTTAAATATTAAAAAATTGAAATTTTTCAACAAATTGCAATTATCACATACAAATTTTGAATAGATTGAAATATACTTAATTAGCTGCATGCATTTATGGATATTGATATTTATTTTTGTATCGTTTACTTATCCAATAAAATAGTGATGCAGATATGCTAGTACAAAAATGTTCTAGAATTTGATTTTGTGAATGGAGGAATAGCTTCTCAGTAAAATCATAAAAAGTGAGTCTCTTATACATAAAGAATCCTAATTTAACTTGATAATCCTTGATTTTTACATCATACTTTAACAGCTGGACTGATTTCGCTTTTTCTTTTTATTCATATGTTATTTGTTATGTTCAACTATAGGACTGGAGTCATAGAAATCAGCTAATTGTCTTTTTTACATTAATAATAAACATCAGAGAAACTTTCAATCAGTACATTTTATTCAAATTATTGCTAAATAGGTACTTAGATATTACTAAACTTTTAAGGATGCTGATTTAGTACTATAACAACTATTTATGAGTAACATTTTATTCTGCTTATGAATGAAAGACATGGAAATCAAGTTATTAGTTTCTGAAGATTAAAGAAGCAATAATAAGTAAATCATATGTTTGCTCTCTAATTCAATAACTTGTGACCCTCATCTGTTTGTTAAGGCATGAGATAACCTGTATGATCCAGAACTCATATGATAAGAGTGTTCAAAGTGACATTAGCTTGATTACATCAATTGATTTTTATTTTTACTAAGTGAAATTATTGCTACTTTGGGGGCATTACTTACATAATTCATTTTCCAAGGGAAAATTAAACTCGGGCTTTTCTCATGATTTATTTGCAGATAACATAGATATCTTTTTACCTATATGTATTAAATTTTCTTTGGATATATATATTTTCTTTGGATATGTACTATATTTTATTTGTAACACTGTTGTTATTAAGGTGTTAAAACACTATTTTATTACTTTTATATCTCTGTGTTTTCATACTTTTAGTGGCTTTATGTCTTTTGTGTAGTAACTAACCTATTGGTTACTGCAAGTTAATAGCATCAGTAATGCTTGTATAATATATTCAGAGTAGATTCAACCAAACAGTAATTTGATTTAGTCTTTTAATAAGTTACTTTTACCCACTGCTTTATATGAAAATTTTACATGAAATGAATTGGTTTAGTGACTGCTAAATAATTTCAACACTGTCATAATATTATAAGCTTGAGGAACTTACTAAATCATATCATCTTTGTGTGTAGTTGCTTCAATAAAGCTATTTAAAGTATACAGGGTGGAAAGTTTCAATGGGCCCTGGAGGGGAACTACTCTAAATCTCTTAGTCAGCTCATTTTGCTGAAAGGAAACATACCTTCATTTTTAGAAAGAAACAAAACTGCATTAAAAGATTTTTTAAATTTGGCTTGTCTCAACCGGGAATCGAACCAACTAAAAATTAAAAAAAAAAATTGCTGGTTTATTATACAAATCGGTAGGACTATTGTTTAGGATAAAATTTGTCTAACAAACGTTTGGTCTTACACTTAGATAAGTACGAGATATCCATGAAATTGAATATTTATTATGTGTTTTTTTACCAATTCCTATACTATAGACCGATAGGTACTTAAAAGATGGTAAACAATCTTGACGTGTCTTTTTATTTAAACATACACTTCATAAATCAAAATCTTTACATTTTACAATTTAGGTATGCAAAAATCATTTACTTTCATAATTGAATTGTATAGTGTAACGATTTTCATTTTTAGACTGTGTATTTCGATAAAAAGACATGTCAAGATTGTTTACCATCTTTTAAGTACCTATCGGTCTAAAGTATAGTACTGCAGCGCTATTGTCTAACGCACCAAAAATCTAAATCATGTTTAATTTGACAGTTGATTTCAAAAATCGCTTCAAAATTGATACATTTCAAAGCGAACTGACACTAAAACTGTTGAATTAAACATGATTTAGATTTTTGGTGCATTTTACAATAGCGCTGCGGTACTAGGCATTGGTAAAAAAACATACGTAATAAATATTAAATTTCATGGATATCTCGTACTTATCTAAGTGTAAGACCAAATGTTTGTTAGACAAATTTTATCCTAAACAATAGTCCTACCGATTTGTATAATAAAACAACAATTTTTATTTTTTATTTTTTAGTTGGTTCAATTCCCGGTTGAGAAAAGCAAAATTTTAAAAATCTTTTAATGCAGTTTTGTTTCTTTCTAAAAATGAAGGAATGTTTCCTTTCAGCAAAATGAGCTAACTAAAAGATTTAGAGTAGTTCCCCTCCAGGGCCCATTGAAACCATTCTGTATTCTTACTGCCTCACATTTTAGTTCCTAATATGCATGTCTTCATAAATGAGTATTAGGTATATGTTCATGCTTCGAGTGTAAAAAATAAATATCAATACATTTGCCAATTATATACTTAACTCATTCCTTGAAATTAAACATTTTAGTTCGGTATTTAAAATCAGGCTGAGATACTTTTAACACTTGTTAGTTCTGAATTCTGTCCAGCCATACAACAACATTTTCTTCACAGACACCAGAAAGTAGTTCCTACATGCAGTGTGATATGTGGTGGCGTTTGACAAGCACTGCTTTTGCAGATGGCGTAAAGCGTGGTTTGCGGCACGCACGCCAGCTATGCTAGCGTTGGTAGAACAACTGCGGTCATACTTTGGTGGAGGATGTGAGTGCGCATGCGTCTGTCGCATGTCGTGTGCCTCACTTTAATCATCTGGTTTTATCCATTAGTACTTTTAACCAACCGATTTTGCGTGATTTTTCATTAATTTACGAATGTAAATACCTAGACACACCTTCATAAATTGAACCGATAATACAATATATACAGGGCATATATCCAGGGACTAGAATATTTAATCTAATAAGAGGTGTTATTGTGAGTATGTTATTGAACCATTTTATTTGTAAGAAATTATTTGTCTTTCAAAATGACGTCCTAATAGTATGGGAAGATACTTTTTCATTTGATTTTTTCTTATGGAAGTAAGTACATACATACAAATTAGTTAAATTAGGTAAACAACTGTTTAGCCTCCAAGCAGGTCAATTTTGGGTTTAGGGATTCATTATCCATACAACAGATTGACATAGGTATGAACGAGAGGAATATTACAGCTTCAGCTGGAAGAAATAAAATGAATATTTGACCAGTCATTCATGAACACTGATGCAATAAACAACTGCATGAGGACTCTTATCAAGTCCCTGTTATTGATGCTTAAGTATTATCTCTGTAATGTTGGGCATCCTGTATCCTGTATAGTTTTGCTTGTCTTCAGTAGAGGCTATGGCTATACCTATTTGTATTAGGTATGTTCTTGAGTGTTATTTTGAACGCGTGTTACTTCCAACGTGAAACGTAACACCAGCAGCATAGCTCTTCTTGTTAAAGGTTAATATCACGCATGCCAAGAGAGCCGGGTGTTCCCGTGTCGCAACCGTGACTCAGCGACCCTGGACGGGCGCGGGGCGCGGCCCGAGGACTGACTCGCGAATGTCCTCCTCTGGTCTCTGCTTACACAGCCGAATTCTGCAATATCTATACAAGTTATCGGCCATAACTATTATTCCTCAATCTATCTGTATTAAGTATACTAGTTGACCCGGCGAACTTCGTTCCGCTTAAAAAAAAAATTTCGCCAAATCAAATTTTCTCACCGTTTAAACCTTCACTGGACTACGACAACCATTTCAAAACCAAAATAAGCCAAATCAGCCCAGCCGTTCTCGACTTGCGAGACTAACGAACAGCAATTGATTTTTATATGTATAGAAGATAGAAGAACGTTTAGTAAAGTAAAGTAAAAAACTCTTTATTGTACAAAATAAAATAAAAAGGTACAGACAGGTTTCACAAAAAAGAACAATGTACAAAGGCGGGCTTATCCCAAAAGGGATCTCTACCAGCCAACCTTTAGACTGTGCTTAAATGTTTTTGAGCGATTGGCTGTAAATATACTGAGAATCTTATCTAAATGTTGTGCGTGGAACCTATGACGGTGTTTTTTTATTTTCTTAACTATAGCAGTATCTATACTATGTATAGGTACTACTATTATATAAGTAATTAAATTTTCTTTCATGGTTGTAATATTTTGCATTAGTAATACCTATTATTATTACTACATAAGACGTCAATTGTAGCATAAAATATATTGCAACCTTTTTCTTAGCAACTATCCCGGTTATCCCTTGGCTTTTGGGAAAATAACACTAAAAGTTGATTGACTCTTTGTCAAATTAATCAAAACTTTATCGCTAAAATCAAAAACTTTATCGCTGATCAAGTTAACATGTTTGATGTAATGTTATACCTAGCTAATATAGTACGAGATATCAAAGTACTTGGGGAACTTTAATTACATCATTAAATAACTAAATAACTACATAAATACATTTCCCAAATGTAACTGTAGGTTTAGTTGTGGTTTTTCCATTGGTGTACATTTTTGAAGCTTTTAGTATGGGTGGCCTGCCTAGTGCATCTTTGTGCAGCAGTGTTTCTTTCATTAGATATAGTTTGATCTGGCGCTGATACATATTGTGTATTGATGTGATATTCGGCCACGCGAAACTAAACTGTTTAGTCAATCAGTTAGATTAAAAAACTATTGTGCACGTATTTTTTCCATCGTTTGATAAACAAAAAATGATAAGGATATTGTAGTACTTTCAAGTGACAATACAACATTGTACGAAGTTTGTTGATTTTGTCGATTTATAATTATTTCATAAACTAAAAAATACGTATCAATAGATAATCTAGCCGAGGGACTAAATATAAAATGATACAGTTTTGACGGAGAGGTCGGCGCTGTTGGCAGGTTCGACGTGGCCGGTGGTGTACGTGAGCGCGTCGTGCCTGGAGTGCGAGCGCGTGCGCGCGGCCTGCGCCCGGCTGGGCGCGGTGGCGGCGGCGCCGGCGCACGGCGCGCTGCCGCCGCCGCCGCAGCCGCACCAACCACTTTCCTACTTCATCACCAAGCCCTTCGAGGGCGAACTTTTCGATGCAGCTCATAAAGCCAAATACAGGTCAGTCTCATAAGCCTACTTGTAACTATTTGCTGTTTTGATACTATCGCACAAACGACTACCGGCAGAGCCGAAGATTCGCTGGTCTGGTCTTTCTATAAAACAAATACAGATCCACATAGTGAATAATCCTTTCCGATTGTCAAAACTCGGAACGTACAACTACTTCCGCCTGGTACCGATTTGTCTATTACTGTATTATTAAGTAACGTCTAGGTTTCAAATAAATTACGTAATTATGAATGTCAAACTAGCCGTTTAAAGTATCACACGGAGATGTTAAAACCACCACGATTCTGTCGATTATCCAAGTCCAATTACCGTCCTCGAAATCTATCTTGGCAAAATTTTAAGAAGTGTTTCGTACATTGGTTTTTCTATGGAAACGCGATGCCGCGAACTTACCCCACTTAAAATCTTACCAAGTTAGAATTCGGGGACTATACTATTGGCAATAAAAGTAAACTTAAATACGAATGCTACTAATTGGAACATCGAATATATATAGTGTTCTCCTAAACCATTATAAAATTATAAATACTCATCATCATCATCCAGCCTATACATATACGTCCCACTGCAGGGCACAGGCCTCTCAGTATGAGAGGGCTTGGGCTATAGTTCCCAGGTTTCCTCGCGATGTTTTCCTTCACCGAATAGCTCGTGGTAAATATCAAATTCGATATCGCACATAAATTCCGAAAAATTCAGAGGTGCGAGCCCGGGGTTTGAACCCACAACCCTCTGCTTGAGAGGCCACAGGTCGAACCGCTGGGCTACCACGGCTTGCTATATGTACTACTTGTTACAAAAATAATACGCTTTAGTAGACACTTAATCCCCTGATTTTTTTTATACCTAGGACGGACTTAGGCTACTTGGATATACTTGGATACCATAGATTCGTTTTAGCATTTTTAATCTCCTACGCACGACGCACGCAAACACCGATTCGAATAACTGAATATCTTCAGGGGACCATTAGCCATCAATAACCATTTGGATATATAATGTCATCCAAGTCATGACATTATTCAATAGATCTGAAAATATTAAAGACATTAAATTACGTTCCATAAGTAGCGTATACAATACTCCGCCGCTATACACCGCTAAACTACACACGTAACTACGGTGAATGTATGGTGCGAGCTAGATAGATTGTTATTGATGTTTATTTTGGCCATAGTTTCGACTTATGAATTTACTAACGAGCGCGACGAGCGCTTTGTTGCCTTTACGCTGATGCTGTATTGTTTTACGAAAACTTACTTTTATTAGTATGTACATATGTGTAGCTAAGTTTTGAAGTGTATAAGAGATTGGATGTGACGGCCCTATAGCTATAGCCCAGCGGTTAGAGAACCTGACTGTGAAGCTTAAGGTCCCGGGTTCGATCCCCGGTCGGGGCAGATGTTTGTATGATAAATACAAATGTTTGCTCTCGAGTTTTGAATGTTTATCTATATAAAAGTAAGTTTATCCGTTGTCTGGTATCCATAACACAGGCATAAAATGTCCTAATTTGGGACTAGGTGATTGGTGTGAAATATTGTCCATTGATATTTAATTCGATTTGAAGCAGAACGATCGCCACTAGATGGTTATAATTATATCGTAGCGGGCGAGAGGTACTCAAACATTCTGAAGTAATATTAAGTTTGAATGATTACGTTACATCCACGGAAGAATTTGACGGGTGTTATACTAAATACGACACCACACCGCAAATCCTATTTCATTTGCACTACTATAATACTGTAAATAAATCTAAAACCAAAAATATTGAACCATTAATTACAATACATACATACATACATATCGTCACGCCTCTTTCCCACAGGGGTAGGCAGAGACTACTTTGTTCCACTCGCTACGTTCCTGACATACCTCTTTTGCTTCATCCACATTCATCAATCTCCTCATACATGCTCGTCGGTTTCGGGTACTCTTGACCTGACCTGTTTCTAAAACGTCCGCGATTTGGTCACGGAACGTCCGTCTAGGTCTTCCCCTCCCACTGCACCCATCCACATTCCCTTAATCCATTAATTACAAACGACACATAAAATGGATAGTAATTTAGATAATTAATTTGAGTTTTTGAGTTAGTGATTGATACAAACGATATCAGTAGCGAATTCGAAAAAGTGATAAACAAAACAAAACATTGCATATTTTTCATTCTCGTTAAGACTATTCTGATAAGTTTTTTTACTATAGAAATAGATGTTAATAAACACAAGAACACGTACTCGTTAAAAATAACGTCTACATTTCAATAAATTCGAAACGGTCAATGAGGTAAAAAATATCAGGAAAGCACAGATCGCCAAAGGCAACGGCGCAGTCAAACTAATCTGAAAAATTTGAACATTTGTAGAAAATAAACCATACGTATGTAAGAAACAGTTTAAATTACAGTGAATTATGCGCTCAAACGAGTACATACATCATAGGTGACATCTTGCTTTTTGGTATGACGTATGAACCATATTTTTGTTTCGTGGACTTGGAATCTATACACTCATCATCACCTCTTTGCAGTCCAGTAAAGAACTTATATACCTTTAGCTTGAGTTTAGCTTGAGGCTGAAATACTTGAGTTTTGTACGCTTGTCTTGGACTCGAGGTTTGGACCTAATTTACAACTCAAAACTAAAATTCATAACACTGAATGTATTTATTCGATGGTACTTAGTGAAAGAAGATCTTGGCTTTTCATTAGTTAGTCAATATTTTCTACTATACGTTGACGAGTTCTACGTTTTACATTCAATATTCCGAGTAATTTGTGTTCGTTTTGTTAAAATAGGATATTTTTATTATCATTAGCATAAATCGAACACCTGAGTATCCTCGATAAAGCGTACAAAAACAAAGTGTGGTAATCCATCGTAAACCGTAAATAAAAGCGCTTGTTGCGTTAAAGCGTGGCCAGCGCGCGGCCGGCTCGGGGCGGCGTTGCGCGCGCGCCGCCCTTGTGCCACGACGTGCTCCTCGCTATTTTCAGCCGCGCATTCCTCACGACTGTTTTTCAATCTAATGTGAAACGCATAACGCGCATGCCGCTTTACGTCTTTGTTTGCGCTGTGGTGGCATTAAACGTTCTTACATCAAATGTTTTGAGATATGATCCAAATAAAATAACCATGCATTTTCAATTAAAATTGTGCTGTGGGTTAGATGTGATAGTGGTACAATTTTATTAACTGAAGGAAATGAAGACAAAAGTGCTAACAATCATAAAGATTGGTATCAATTGTGATTTTAAATTATCGGACTTAATGAGTGTCAGTTAATGAGGTGACTATGGGCCCGACGCGGTTGCCTCCTACGCCCGAGGAGGAAGAACCTACTCAAGATTTTCTCGCTGTTACTGATTTGAAGTCATCATGTATGACAAAATGTGACGAGTAAGATATTCAGATTACACGTATGTTTTGGACTGTTAGCGCAATTGGCTAGGCCTGCTGTTTCATACAAAGGCAAAAAATAAATATATGATCTATTTCAAACGGGAAGATCTCTGACGTACTGAAACATGAAATCATTTGTATACTAAAGGTTTCCAGTTATTGTTAATTATAGTTGTTGAAAATTGTGAGTATTATTGTTACTATTGTAAACATAATACAGAAAAATGTATTTTGCTATCAATGGAACCTCAAAAGGTACATGGGGCCTGACTTGTCAGAGTTCTTCCCGCTTGAAATAGACTAGATAGAGTCACCCATTGAGCTTGATTCCCATTTGATCAACGTGAATGTGTCGCGATTCCCGATAACTGTTTACATTTTGGCTGGAATGCGCGTGTAAGTCATGAACTATTTGTACAGCGACACGTAGTGGCGGTGTACGCGGCTTCCCGCGCGAAGCCGCGACCCGGCGTCGCGCCGCGTCACGGCCGCGACGCCCACCTCCTGTACCAACACTTTTATTCATGTCTCAGGATAAAATTCCTATTTTAACTATTAATAAATCAGCTACTTTTAAGTTGGCAAAATCCAAACCTTCGCTACGAAAACAGAATTAGCAAGGTTTCAGACACAGTTAAAGTTACGAGTGACCGACTTGAAGCGTCTAAAGTTGTCTTTCAACTATTATTTGAGTCTATTACGGAGCTGTATTTTATTGATAGTACCTAATTCATACAAACAAGCCCAAATTGCTAGACGGAGTGCTTAGAAGATATGGTCTTCTATATCTATACATTACAGTGTATTTTTCTTATGTGGTAAGCTAAATATTAACTTGAAATTTAGATTAGTAGATCAAAACTTAACATCCCTTTGGAATCGCTATATGTATGTATGTATTTAGATTTGTATCTGTATACAGGTTGACTGCGAAATGATTTCCGTCGTATTGAATCGGGCAACATAATATTATCTATCTTTGGTGCGCTCTTTCGGTCAGCGTCAATAGAATCGTTTTTGTTATTTCGACATTTGACACAGTGTTAAGCATAAAGTTCCATATTCATTAATGGATACGATAATGACACTAAACTTAGGATAGGCGGATTATTTTACCGCTGAGTGTGCAATAACTAACTAACGTGCAATAACAGTAGTGCAGTGCAGTAACAAATTGACTGGCAGTTCGGATGCGTCGTATTACGAGTTTTGCCGATGGAAAGCATTATGCCCTAGATCTGAAGCCCTTTACGCTTTATTAGTATTACATCATCAAGCTCTAGGTACCAAAATGAATACGCGTCAGTTTGAGTCACCATGTTTTTACAGGTGTGCAGTCTACTTCATGTTAGGCATAACTATGATTTTTTTGAATTAAGTACATACATACATATATATTCTCACGCCTGTATTCCCAAGAGGGGTAGGCAGAGCTCATGAATTGAAAAATCCAGTGCCACGTTAAGCAATTTCGGGGCAACTAGATGGTTAAACGTGATATTGCAGTGACAGGTTGCTAACCCATCGCCCACAATACACTAACCCTTTCCCAGAGTCGACTCTTACGATACCCACGGGAAGAAAGGGGGAGGTGCTATTCTAACCCGGCACCACACGGGGCATTCAAATATTTACATACATAGTTAGGCGAAACCTGGTTTTGGTTGCATGGGAGTGCATCATTTGATACATTCAGAACCAAGGACCCGGCTCCCGGGTTCTTCAAAACATTCGCGAGATAGCTGCCGAGAACCCTAGTAGCCGGGTTCATTTTGTACTAGCTATAGACTACTCGGTTCCGCGCAGATGTTTTGATTTTAGGCTTGGTCGTGAATCTGTTAAGGGAAACGACGTGTTATTATGTTAACTACGTATATTACAAGCACATATTTTTGTAAATGTTTAATTCGTACCTAGAAACATTGCGGATTTCAGATCTGTCATAGACCGTCTATAGGGCTATTTGATTTTCCGGGGAGTGCACAATGTAGGATGTATCCACATTATGGATAGTAGTACAAAATTCACCCAAAATCTGTCTTAAGATTTTTTTGTATTTTTCTCGTGTTTTTTACGCCATTAGGTGCCCACATTTTTTTTGAAATGAAAAAAAAAAACATGCCTTTAAGGGTTAATGTTTAAGAATGCTTAAGGCGACAGGCTAGCAACCTGTCACTATTCTACCTCTTCCGTCTTTGCAAACCTAAAACTATGCTAGAAGTGGCTGCGAAGCGTGATATAGTTTTGACTGTGTCACGTTTCGTGTGCTCTGCCAACCCCATTTGGGAATACAGACGTGATTGTATGTATGTGTGTACTATTAACGATGTTCTTTGTTGTAGAGATTATTTTGTTTATAGTCATGGCATGGCAACACATACTGTCCATAGTCTCGTCCATAGTGCCAAACGTCTGAACTCGAGCCCTAGCGTCGTTCAACTGAGCGCTGTATTCCGAACGGAAAAAAACGTATGTGTGCAATGTATCTTCGGGATTCCGAAACGGTTTTCCGAATCGAGATTTTTCTGAATGTATGTGGCCGGCCTTAGGTTACTTATTTGACCGTAGCATCTAGTAACATGTTGTCCGTTGGTTGCACGCAGAGTGCTCGGGCCGACGGCGGCGCTGCAGCTGGCGGAGCGCGACGAGCCGCCGCCGGCCAACGCGCGCCCGCTCTACTCGCTCGCCATGCGCGGCGCCGTCATTTGCTTCTCGGGCTTTCGGAAAAAGGATGAACTCGTAAGTACCTCTCGCTCTACACGCTCTTTGTGTGAAAAAATTTATGAAGCCTTATATTAAATATCTGATTTGTACTTATCGCTGTATAATAGATGATTGATGTCTGGTGGCGCTTGGAAGCACAATTTTCATCTAGCGCAATTGGAAGATTGGTACATTATGTCGATTGTCTGTGTTTGCGTTTTTATTTAGATTTTTGGCTCCGTCAAATACATCACGTAAAAATAATCCCATCAAAAACATTCTGTAAAAAAACTACCCAAGTCTCGTTGAAGCTGCTTGTTTATGTCTAAAAAGTAATGAAATCTAGACAAAGTTGTGCCAAGTCTAAGGTTATACTGCGATTTATTTATTATTATAGTTAATGCTGTGTGGCTTGGCCGTTGAACATTTTGATGATCATGAGTGAGTGAGTGAGTGTCGAAAATGCGAAACTTTGCGTTCGCTTAACTTCGGAACTGAATTACCTACAGACTTGAAATTTTGGATTTTAAGTATGTGATTATAACTCACTAGATGACGAAAAATTCAGCGTCCTGGTATTATCCAGAGGTTCTCAAATAGGGGCCTGAAAATGCCGCGAAATGGTTCCAGTAAAGGATGGTACGGCAGTGCTTGCTTTGCGCTCGACTTGGTGGGGGCACGGCCGTGCCCCCCGATTTTGTTGTTACCTGCTTGGATCGACATGAATTTCGTTGTTGGCTTGTAAATGGAATGGAATACAAACATAGGTGGCATAAAAAACGTCCAGAATGTGTTTTTCCTGATGACAGGTAAAATACTAACGTGATAAATTGGCAAAAACAATGGGACTTGCGGCACTGCGAATTAAGTGCATTTACGCGATAAAGTAATGTCATAAAGATGTTTAGAATTTATTTACACCTACTTTTTTAGTATTAAAGGTCATGCCTAATGGCAATTATCGTTTATCGTTTAATTCCAAAAGATTCGTCAGGTCATTATAGTATACATTTATCTTTAAGTACACCCATAGAAAAAAAATCCAAAGACGTGAGATCTGGTGAACTCGGTGGCCATGCTGTCTTCAAATCGGCTAATTGATTTCCGCGAAGAAGGCTCATTACATGTTCTCAAAGAACTTCTGGGGCTCTTTGACCGACTAAGTTTTAAATTCCTGTACCAATTAGATCTTAAAAAGATGGAATTTAATGTCCAAGCTTGAAAAACTGTGCACCATGGTTTTTGGTAGCCGTAAACTTGGCGCTTTCTTACGCGCGCAGGGACTAAACAATGCCAATACATAGAAGTCTCGAAGTTGAAACAATAATTTCCACTTTGAGTATATGTTTTAACTTATTTTGATCCTTTAATATTTCCAACAATTAAGTACGGGTTAGAATAGCACCTCCCCCCTTTCTGCCCGTGTGGTGCCGGGTTAGAATAGCACCTCCCCCTTTCTTCCCGTGGGTGTCGTAAGAGCCGACTCTGGGATAGGGTCTCAATGTATTGTGGGCGATGGGCTAGCAACCTGTCACTGCGATATCACGTTTAACCATCTGGTTACCCTGAAATAGCTAAACGTGGCACTGGATTTTTTGAATTCATGTGCTCTGCCTACCCCTCTTGGGAATACAGGCGTGAGAATATGTATGTATGTATGTAACAATTAAGTATGTATTACGAACCAAATTAAAAAAATTAAGATTACGATAAACACTACGACGAAATCGTCCGTACACAAGCGTATAAAACAAAATAGAGCTACCGTCTGTGCAGAAAAAGCAGTTAATTAAAATCTGGAATGTAACACACAATTTAATTTAACGTATCTGGGTTTCAAAAAAGTATTTTTTTTTATTAATTTTGGTGCAAAAAATTAACAAAGGTAAAGTGTAAAGCGATTAAATATGTGCCTACAGTATAGATATTAAGCAAATAAAATAATAATTTCCTTTTTAAATAAAATTGTTTGAATTATTATTTCTGCTTATTTAATGGCTATCTATTTGTCTCTATATCTGTATCTGTTTGACTTTGTCCAGGCGAATCAATTAATTTAAAAAGCGAATTACTTTTACTTTTATGTACTCAAATTGACATTTTAGTTCCGCTCTGCAAGGCTATATTGACGTACCTACAGCTAAATTGCACTTATATTACTTCATTACAAGCTCTGCCTTCCCCGTTTGAGAATACAGGCGTGATGTATGTGTGTGTTTAATGTATTGTGCATTGGTAATTTAGCGCTATTCGTGATTTTAAAAAAAATGCTGCATTGTTTCACTTTGTATCCTTATTTAGTAGGGCCAAACCCATTCATCCTCTTTGTGTTTGCTGGTTTACGTAAACTCAACGACGGGAGTAACACTTAATCCATTATGTACTACTAACTAAATACTATCAGTGACAGGGACGTAGATTGTAAAAACAATGTAATTACATGTTTATGTTATGTTGCCCGCAGACGTACCTGATAACGCTTATTCACTACATGGGAGGGTCGATCCGCAAGGACATGTCGAGCAAGGTGACGCACCTGATCGCGGCTGCGGCCACGGGCGACAAGTACCGCTACGCGGCGGGCTTCGGCCTGCCCGTGCTGGCGCGCTCCTGGGTGGACGAGTGCTGGCGGCGCCGCGACGACCCCTCCTGCCTCGCCACGCACCCGACTCTCATCGTCAGTATCTATTACACACATTCACTGTTCTACCGACTAGCCTTACAGCGGACAGTTACCTTCAGGAGTCACATGGAGTGACGTGCACATTCAGGAGGCCACTAGGTCGTGTGATTGGGGTCTATTCATTGTAAACATTGAAATATATATATATATTTTTTTTTTTAACTTTTTTTTTTCAGTGTTTACAATGAATAGACCCCAATCACACGACCTAGTGGCCTCCTGAATGTGTACGAAATATTCCGAATATGAGAATAATTAATTGACCACTACTCAAAATAACCTATCATTTCGTTAAGCTCTTGCAAATTTTCGGATTCAATTATTCATGTATAGTTCTATACTCTGCAATTGGGATTATGTTAATTTGGTATATTTTCTGCCTACCCCATTCGGGAATAAAGGCATGATGTAGAGCGATATATTTTGATTTATTAAATTTTAAATCCCAAATTGTAGTGCATGTAAGGTATGTATAGTAGATTTGTTTAGGTAGTTAAAACAATATAAACAATCTTGACGTGTTTTTTTATTTAAACGTACACTTTATAAATCGAAATCGAAAATTACAATTTAGTTATGAAAAAATCATTTACTTTCATAATTGAATTGTACAGTGTAACGATTTTCATTTTTAGACTGTGTATTTCAATAAAAAGACATGTCAAGATTGTTTACATTGTTTTAACTACCTAAACAAATCTACTATAGTCCTTGTAAATGACCCACAAAAATGCACATGACCCTAACCCAATAACCGACATAAGCCATATCGATTTTATTAATTGCAGCCACAAAGGTGGCGACATCGAGACAGTGCGGAGGGAGTTTTGAAAATTATAGAGTATAGTTGGCAGAGTTATTTCGTACCTATGCTGTTTTTCGTTAAACAATCTTTCACTATTTTTCTGGCGTACTTCATGGGGGACGGACGTGAATGAAGGTACCTGATGAAAAGTGAGAACACCTTTACCGGTTTAGGAATTACATGGTTCTCATTGTTTGTTGGCCGTGTAGCGCGTGTAAAAATGCCATCATGGCATTTTCATAAGAAAGTATACCCTGTTCTTTTTAAATGTAACTAATTTTGAGTAATAAAATGCAACTAACGAATCACGAGCACTATATCGACGGTGGAAAGCATAAACGCTGTAACCCACAAAATGTGAACTTTACACCAGAGCCAAAAAACTTCGTAAAATTTTCTAAAAAAATCATAACTCTTGATTCATCTTGCATAAAGTGACCATTCTTTGAGAAAATATGTATATTTGTCCAGGCTATTAGGCTCTAAATAAAGATCTTGTCTAAAGTAGTCTGCAAAGAAGTTTTGGTGGGTTACAGCATTTGAACTTTTTTTGAAACACCCCGAGAATGCAGTTACGTCATTATGCTAATGTATGAAATAGAAGAAAGTGTTTGTTTTTTGGGAAAGCATAAATGATGTAACTGACAATGTGCAATATTTTTATGCGCGTAAAGTGTTGTAAGCTGGTTTAGGTTTTTAAAATGCAAAATTAAGTTGCAGTAACAGCTTGCGTCGATAAAATACACTTAAAATAAATAAGCGTAATTAACAACTCATCAAAATATTAAGGGACTGTAAAATGTCAAACAATTATTTTACTTCAAATTACTTATATTAATCACAAAATTGATAAAACAAATACAGAAATATGATTTTAGGATACTTATTTCATTATTTGTCTTGACATTTTTCACAGCCCATTTTTTTACTTTTATTTTGTAATTCATTTTGACAGCCATGTTTTAAGGTTTCCGTCCATTTTCGTCGGGTCGCCATCTGAAGGCAATTGTAAGTGTTACTAAACAAGGCCACGTTTAGGCTTTTATTATAAAAGACAACGACCTATACTATGAATTCAACATTTTACTTATTCGTAAAATTTTAATGTAATAATACTATACAATCACGCCTATGTTCCCAGATGGGGTGAGCAGAGCACACGCAACCAAGAGAAAACCAAGACTATTTCACGTTTCGCAGCCACTTCTGGCATGAATTTAAGTTTAAAAGAAATCAAAAAGGTAGTAACAGTGACAAGTTTACGACATCCACAGTAGAAATTGAGAGAAAATGTAAATAATAAAATATTTCTTCCGTGGATGTCGTAAGCGGTACCTGTATAGATATATTTTAGGCGACAGGCTACAACTGTCATTATCATACCTGCCAATTCAAAATCTAAATAAAATATGGTCAGAAGTAGCCACGAAACGAGAAATAATCATGGTTTTGGCTATGTAGCGTTCCGTGCGGTCTGCTTACTCCATTTGGGAATACATGCATAATGAGTGTAAATATTTATTAACAATTTTTAGATTTGATTTACGCAATTGGTAATAAAATTCGGAATAAAATATTTTATCTTTTTTGTAAATTTTAAAGTTAACAAATTATTATTTTTTTATTCAGGTATATCTTATGTCTTTATCTATGTTATTATTATTTCGTTAATAATATAGCACGAGCAACTTGTGCGTATCGACTCATATGCGAGATGGACCACCAGTTATTTACTGACTTCTCTCATCATTTCAGCCATAAGACGTCCACTGCTGAGCATTGGCCTTTCCTTTAGACTTCCATGAATACATTTTGGAACCTTATACCTTATCCCTTTCTGTACGCTGCGCATGCTGGTCCGTGGTCTCCACTCAAGCACTTTTCAACCCCATCGGCCATCCGCTCTTCGTGCAATGTGGCCTGCACATTGCCCTTTCAACTTGCTAATCCGGTGGACTACATCGATGACTTTAGTACGTCTACGGATTTCCTCATTTCTCATTTGATCGCGTATAGTCACCCCGAGCATTCTCCATACCTAGATGACATAGACTTTGAGCTTTGAAATAAGGCCGATAGTGAAAGACCACGTTTCAGCGCCGTAAGTCATCACTGGTAACACACATAGATTATGATCAAGCTCCTGAACTCGGACCGATGTGGTGGCGTTATTATACAAATATTTCAACACTTCAATGCAACCAATAGTCGATATGGCACAGCTGAAGTGATTTAAGCACCGCCCATGTTTCCACCGAATCGATGGCTGTTTGGCTTTCTCAATGTCCACAAACGCTAAGCATAACGGTAATGGCAATTTGTACTTTTCAGTCTTTTGTATAAGTTACTGCAGCGTATGAATGTGGTCTACGGTAATATTAGCTTTCTTGGAAACCAGCTTGTTCGGGAAGCTGGATCTGTGTTCGAGATAGTTTGTGATGACTCTTGAAAACAGCTTATAAACCTGGTTCAGTAGCGTGATGGGCCTGTAGTTCTTCAATAAGCTGTTGTCTCCTGTTTTGAAAAACAGTACCACCTCGCCTCTATTCCATGCTTCTGGTGTTCTTATTACTTCTTATCCGACCCAAGATGGAATTAAAAATTTCCAGGAAGACCTTAAGTACCGATGTACCACCCGCTCTCAGAAGCTCTGAGGTAAATCCGTCTTCACACGGCGCCTTGTTGTTCTTAAACTGCTTCAGAGCCATCCTAATCTCGTACAGACTGATGTCCGCGATGTCTTCAGTATAATGTCGGGAACAGCTTGGCTCTTCGATCTCCTACCCAGTTGTCAACGGACTTAACGACTAATAGACTTGTCTTTTTCGAACACTTTGGAGCCTTTATTTTGCTCAATAGTCTGTTCGACACGTTGATCGTAGTAAAAGAAACTTCGTGCTGCATAAAAAATAGTATGATACTTACTTACCTTCTTGTTGAAAACTTTGATTTTTCTGTATTTATTTTTAATTGTTATTGTATACTTTTCAAACACAATACCTGTATTTTTATTGAATAAATGACAATGACTATGACTATGAACTTGAGCTAAAGTACTAAAATTTCCTGACGTTCTTTTGGATGCTCAAAACACGACCACTCGTGTCGGTTACAGCGTTCAGTCAGCGCTTTTAAGTCACTGATTCTCTTAGTTGCGTAATTTTTAAAATGATGTAAATTTATTAGTAACAATATTGTCATACAGTTTTAAATGCTTTAACCGTCATTATTCTTATCCTAATACTTCGATAGTAAGCTGTAACCTTAAGTATAGTAGTTCATTTAGTCCGAGTTAATGCTTTAATACACACCTGCAATATATTTTCGTTCACGTAATGATATATTTTTCATCCCGAATAACGCTGTAACTGACATAGGGTGGATAAATATTTTTCCGCGTGTATGAAGTTAGCTGAAGAATTTTATTTTCTTTGTTTTTTATGCGGTTTACAGCATTTTATGTTCCAAAAACCACAAAACCAAAAAAAATTAACTACGACTTCTAATCGTCGTATCTTAACACGGATTACAGCATTCGACGCAGAAAAAAAAACTGAATCTAAATATGCAATAAAAAAAATTTCGTCAATGTGTCGGTTACAGCGTTTATGCTTTCCACCGTCGATATATTTAAACAATAAAAAAAGTTTCTCACTGTTAACTGTCCGTTTTGTGACGCATTTATCCATATATGTATTTTGTATGGACTATCACAAAACTGAGTAATAAAAGCCAAAATGTTACCTTATTCTAAAACCGGGTTTACAAGCGCCTTCTGCCGTTTACAGAAGGACCACAAGCTGAAAGTTTTCGCCGGGGCCCGCGTGTGCTTCGTCGGCTTCCCGGAGGATGAGACGCAGCACATGGCGGACGTGCTGGCCAGCAACGGCGGCGCCGCCTGCGCGCTCGACGACCCCGACTGCACGCACGTCGTGAGTACCGCCCCCCTTCCCCACACCCCGGCGCGGACGATCCCCCTTTAAAGCCCAGTTAGATGGCACGAGTTTCTCGCCTCGTTAATACTATGATCGTAGCTCGAAGTAAAATTTAACATCTCGTAAACTAAATGTGTGATGTCGCGCGAGAAAAGGAGATAATAGCTTCGTCTTATGATACCAAGTGTTTATAGCAAAATTTTAATTCTAATTTTGTGTAATGTAATGGACAAACAGTATGTGGGAACTTTATAGCCATCTTCCTTCTTCCTTACCAATTGTAAACTGAATTTAGTCGGTTTAAAAATTTATTTCTAAATAGATTTGCTTTATTAATCCAAAATAAGCGAGAAACTCGTGCCTTTTAAATGGCCCTTACCAAAGTATATTAGCGATTGTTCAGACGATGTCGTTTAGTTTTAAATGACCTTACGTGATTCACGTGCGTAAAACAACTAAACCCGAATGAATTTGTGTTATGCGATAATTTTCATTATTTTTAAAATTTTGTTATATTTAACGGGTTTGATTTATGTATTACTACATCGTAGTTGTTTATGTTTATTTCACAGCTTTTGATTCAATTATAAACACTGTCACTCTACACTCGTAGTACTTACCTAAGTTTGCTAGTTACCTGGTTAAGCATCATTTTTCATTTGTACGATAAGTAGACATTACGCACTGTTTGATTTATCTTTTATGACAATTTATTTTCCGAGGTCAGTTCCTACAACTACTTCAATGTCAGGCAACACTTTGGGATTACACTACATAATTGTTTTTGCAAATAAATGGATTGCGGGGAGCAATCGAATTTTTACTGGCGTTAAAATGAACCTCTCAAGAGCAGATATGGTAGATAAAGCCCGTCAATACAGATCGGGTCAAATCTGAAAAAAATTGAATGGTTAATTTTTCACACTCTATTTACTTCAGTTTTTTGAAATCCTTACACTCGTACCTTTTCCCGTAGTACCCGTAGCAATAATAAGGGATCGCATGTACGTATCGTAGCCGTAGCTTAGTTTCTACAGCCCGCCACAAACCAATCCGCACGGCGCGAAGTCGACCCATTGTTTGCTTTTTGTTCACCTTGTATTGTGATGCTTCTGCAGTTGTTTGGGCCAACACAACACCCGACGCCCAGTGGATTTAATTTAGAAAATTGTCTTGTGTTTATAGATTTCAAACACCATTATTATAATTTTACAACAACTTCAAAACATGATCTGACGAAATATTCTTGATGTTGTAGTTTAAAAACAAATAGACCAAGTCCAGTAGGCGAAGGGTATGCGTGTGCACAATGTCCACAATATCACTGTTTCTGTGTATCTTGGCACTAGTGCACATTAGTTTCACAATGCATCATAGTGGTCATTCATTATAAACGTTGTTTTTATGCAAATTTTGATTCACATTATATTCAAACTCGTTATTATTTTTAATATTCTTCAACAGCTTAGTTATCTTTCCCTCAAAGAAGTCACTTCTGTGTCTAACACTCTTATCTCAATAAAAAAATCAATCCTTGTGCATGTTTGTATCGGAATGGCTTCATTACATCATTGCGTGGTGTGTTTCACACATGTTTCAGGTAATGGCCAATGGGGAGACTTTCGGTCGTTCGCTTATCCTCTCGCCCCATCCCAGTACTCCCAACGCTCCCTCGAAGTCCTCTCGCGCGTCACCCAATCGTTCGCAGAGCACGCCCAAGAGCTCGATTTACCGTAGGCTGTCGGCGCGGCTGTCGGGGCGGCGCGCCGCCGCCGACGGCGAGCGCGAGCGGCGCCTGCAGCTCGCGCGCTGCCGCGCCCGCCCCGACGGCCACCACGACGCCGACGACAAAGAGAACGAAGACGTTCCGCAACCCAATCATGGCGCGCCCAGAATAAACGCTAAAGATAAAAGAGATGTCTTTAGGAATAAGTCTATGAACGTTTTTAATTTAGTAGATTGCCTCGCCGAAGCGGGTTCTTTGCACTCGTCTCTCACAAAGAGCTTATGCGATTTAGATTCCAAAGAACCAGGATTCCTCTTACCCATAACGACCGGAAGCAAGGAGTTGCAACACTCTACGACTACGATTAGTTCAGGCAAAAAGAGAAGTCGTAACTCGACAGACTCGAGTTTTCAAGTGAGCCCAATAGATGCTAATGTCTCTCCAGACAAATGCGAGGACAGTCACTGGAAATCCATTAAAAGACTGAAGATAAAAGATTCTTTTAAATTTAAAAATCGACCTACAATTTTTAAACGCACAAAAAAAGATTCTGTATCGAAAACTAATGGAGACATGACGATAGAATCGGTCAGTCCTGACAGCGTCAAGCCGACCGATCCCGCCGGGGAGTTCGTGGCTTCCACGTCGTCTCCCACCAGAGAGGACGATAACACTTCAATTTGCTCTATAAATACCAGCAAACAGTCAGGATTCTTTGATATCTCGTTTGCTTCTATTAGGAGCTCTAAGACTGTTAAATCTGCCTCTAAATTACGCAGAAGCGTTAAATCATTTACTGCTTCATTCAGGAGTGAAAGGAAAAAAAAATATGAGAAGAGACCGGAACGAAACACTGTCGAAGTCAGCGCGTGTCACTTGCCTGCAGAATTGAAGTACGTGTCGACACCTAGCAAAGAGATTGATGATATGCATTTGGACATATCTCCTGTCCAAGTGGACAGCATCGACAGCACGGACAGCGCGGGCCGCGGCGCCGGCGCCGACGAGCCCGAC
>BHDV01068605.1:78985-92023 GCA_005406045.1 Adoxophyes honmai
GTGACAGACAGACGGACGGACAGACAGACGGACGGACAGACAGCGAAGTCTCAGTAATAGGGTCCCGTTTTTACCTTTTGGGTACAGAACCCTAAAAATAGAAGTGATAGAAGGTGGTACAATATCGTCCGCAATTAGTTTTATCAGGAATAACGGATTGCAAGACTAAAATTTACTTTCCCTTAGTCCGACTCGCACTTGCCCAGGTTTTATTTAAAGACTAAAAAAGTTTGAAAATGAACAAACATGCGTTTTTGATGAACTAAACTTAGCAGATTTTTTGTTTCTAAGCTATTTGATATAGGATGACATGTCGAGCTAAACTCGATTTATAACGTGAGTTATCCGTATTTTATAAGATATATTAAATAGGATTAAAAATGAATCCCACACCAGCAAACTATAAAATCATTAAATACCCATATTTTTTACTACATAGGCCAGTAGTCTATTACTGACACCACGCTACGATATACAACCAACGCAGCCTTTATTCTTTGTTATATGTAATTAAAAGTTTTAGTTGTACGCTTCCGAAAATTTAGTTTTAGTTATATTTTGCATGGAGGCGACGTGCTAATGTGAGGTGTGTTATCAGGAGATGGGCACGAGCAGCGGCGGGGGCGGCGGCGCGGAGGGCGGCGAGGTGCTGGTGGCGCCGCTGTCGGTGCAGCCCACGCGCAAGGCGGCCGGCGCCGCCGCCGCGCTGCGCCGCTTCTGACGCCGCGCGCCGCGCCGCGCCTGACCGCGCGAAGACGCAACTCGTCTGTGCTATGCATTGTGACAGAAGGCGTGGCGCGAACTCATGCGCCACATTATTGCGATATTGCCCTGCCATTTAAAAAAATACTTGAAATAACGTGAAGCTAAACTCATGTTCATGTTTGTTTATACACTATGAAGTGTAAACTGTAGAGTGAAGTGCAACTATGTTAGATTAGTTGAGCCGGTTGTCACCAGCGATGGGTAAAATGTAGTCGACTAACAATTAGAAATGACGATTGATTAATTTAAGTCTTTGAGTTATGATTAATTTTGTTAAGATTGAATTCATCGACAATTTTTTTATAGATTATCGTGCTTCGAATTACGTTGAAAGATTGCTACATTTTAAGGAATGTATAACAATACTGAATCCACTATTCTGAAACAAGTTATAATATAATCACATTTTCCAAACGATTTTCCAAAACTTACACATGACAAGACATTTAATTCAATTTTAAATCAATCGTTATTCGAATACTCGAGTGATATTTTCGAGTGTTAATTTTGTGTTGATTAATTAGTGGATTAATAAATTATCGATTAATGCCCATCTCTGGTTGTTGCCTTGTACCTTGTGCTAAATCCTAACCAATCTTACTTTAGTGTAACTGATTGTAGTTTATTATAGTCGTAATCGTAATTGCAATAAATGGTTGTGTCGTCTGCTACTTTGAATTTATATTTTAGGTTTGCGTCAAGTTTAATAATGTATGGACAATAATATTTATCGTCTTAATGCGTTTTTAAAATTAGACAATACACACGAGCAATTTTTTAAATTTAAACATTATTTTAGTACAAGGGCAAGCCGCCGGCAGCCGCGCCGAGTGCCTAGTGACGTGTCAGAACCTTGCTTATGATTCGAAAGTTTAATTTTAACAATATTTTATCATAATCGTTGAATTTTAGTAATTTTGAAATAATCCAGTCAAGTGCTATTTGAAATTATGATAGGTACAGGGATGTGGCAATGTGAAATGTTTTCTATATTTTATAGAACCGTCGCGAAGAATTCGTACGAGTGCTTGAAGTGCCTTTCTAATGGACGAATTGAATTGTCGGCGCAGTTTTATGTAGTAGAGTATTCGGTAGTATTATTGTATAAAATGTCACAATGTACGGCCTATCTGTATCGAGATCGAATATTAGACGTAGTGTAATCGAAAAGTATTGATTTCAAAACCAGTCGTTTGTGCTTGCAGCTATCTCCATTCGTCTGGTGCTTCTATTTATGTACAGATTGTATCAGATCAAGATGTTGGAGAAAACGAATCGAATATTTTACACTTGAACGTATTGGTAATTTGGAGATTTAGTCTTTGAGAATATGTACATATCGTGATATTTTTTTAATTTTATCGTCAAAATAGGCATTTGATTTTTAAGTAGTAATATATTATTTGATACCCGACTGTTAATACTTTAACAGCGTCCCAGCAGTCGCGCCACCCCCGTGCCGCGCCCTCCTGTTCATCAGCGCACCTACTGTCTCTTAAGTTTGTGGCGAGCCTCCCTCAGGCTGTCCTATCAGCGATCACTGTGTGTACACGTAAAGGATTGTACAAAGATCTATATTTATGATTATATTTAAATTTAAATGATTGATAAAATAAAACACATTTATTTTCAGTGAAAATGACATTTTATTTCTCTTACAAAATAGACTTCAGTGTACATCTACCTAGCTTAGGACGGCAAAGCTCGAAATAGACTATCTGACACTTTGACGTTTCTTGTTAGTAGCTGACAGCGAGAGGGTTAGTCAATTTCGCGCGGGACTTGAATCGCACCTCGCCGTGCAAAGCCGGCTGGTGTATGAATGTTTGGAGGAGGATTTCAATGAACCCTGCGATTTTTTTTTCAATGTAATAAATACCTTAACTATTCCTCTCCAAATCAGCTTTATAGTCATTATGGGGCTCCGTGTGTGAATTTATTATTTAAAGGCCCACGCATAAAAGTGGTATCAAATAAGATAAAATATATTTTCTATACCCTATTTGAATCACGCTGAATAGGTAAAAATATGCGATGCAACCAAAAATATTTGACAAAGTCTAGGGGCCTTTTTATCCACAACAGAGATACACCCATTAAAATGTTTTGAGTATTTTGTTTTAAAATAACACTGATTTATTGAAATATGTATTTGTAAATCGATTTGAATTAGAAATATTACAAGGAAAAGTGCCTTAACTAGCAAAGAGCCTTTGAATATTATATGAATAAAAATATCAAAATAAACTTTTTATAATCTTTGGTGTTTGTGTTTACTGTTACGGTGAACGTGGTCTGTGGAGTCATGGAGTGCCGGTCATGTCCCGAGCCGCGGCGCCGGCTTGAGGAAGACGTAGGCGTTGTGGCAGGCGCGCAGCGGCACCGCCAGCAGCGCGCCCAGCAGCGGCGCCACGCTGGCCGCCATCGCGTGCGCCGGCATCTCCGATTCCGACATCGTCACTATCTTCGATATTATTAGGACCTGTGAACAACAAATTATACTGTATGTTTTATAGAGGCGCGTACAACTTACCAACCTACTACAGCGCTATACGGACCCATTGACAACTCTCTTGAAATTCACGACAATAGGCTTGTGTACTGGATTAAAAAACCAGGCAAGAGCGTGTCGGGCACGCACATTATAGGGTTCCGTAGCTAGCTAAATTTTATTAAATTTTCATTGAAATTACTTACTTTGTAGCCTGATCAATGGGTAGTTTTGCCTGGAATGATTTCCGGGAGTTTTGAAAATTGGTAATATTATAGATTTTGAGGTGCTCTATCTGAATTTCTACTTTGCCACCTCGTATCTATGCCGCTAACGCCGCCATATTGGAAAAATGGCGCGTAAAATCAGTTTTTTGACAATATCTCCTGTCTGACTCAATTTACAATAAAACTGTGTAGTACAAAATAAAACTAGAGACAATTTCCTACAATTTATGTCTCAGTGTTTATTTCATAAAGTCAATAGTTTTGGTGTACGAGCGCCACAAAGTGTACTCCAACACTACTCAACGAAAAACTCAGTTTGTCTTTTGTCATTCAATAGAGGTTTCGCCAGCCGTATCTTATGGAGTTATAAATATCTAAGGGCTAATTCATTAACTATATGTAAGAAACTATCGCTTTACCGACTTCAGTGCTCGTATAATGAACGAAATAGGTACTTCTATTTTGCTCGCAAAAAAGCGTGAGACGTATGAAATTTTGCGGCGCTTGCGTCTTTTTTGAGCTAAAGGAGAGACCATTTTACCAAAAACGCGTAAGATGTCTGAAATCCTACGGTGCTTGCTGTTTTTTCGAGTCGATAAAGTTTGTATAGGATAACAATGTTTTCGATATTTTTAATACTTTATCACCGTATAAAAATTCCCTGAACTTCAACAAACATTTAAAAATAAGAATTGGCCAAATTGGTCCAGGCGTTGTTGAGTTATGCGCTTACCAACACAATATGCGAAGTGTACTTTGTGGCGCTCGTACGCCAAAACTATGGACTTTATTGAATAAACACTAAGACGTAAATTGTAGACAATTGCCTCTAGTTTTATTTTGTAATACACTGTTTTATCGTAAAATTAGTCAGACAGGAGATATTATCAAAAAACTGCTTTTACGCGCCATTTTTCCAATATGGCGGCGTTAGCGGCAAAGATACGAGGTGGCAAAGTTGAAATTCGGAAAGAGCACATCAAAATCTATAAATTCACCAATTTTTAAAACTCCCGGAAATCTTTCCAGGTAACCCCTTTAATTCGTTTCTATTGACTGGATCATTGAGGTATATACCATATTTTTTTCAGAATTATTTTAGTAATATGTATTTCAAAAGTTCCGGTGGGGGGACACCTCAAATTGTAACTTTGTTTTAGATTATCTCAAGTCTGGGGGTTTGATCTACATAGTTTCAAAGCATTTTTGTGGCATTTAAGAGACCTTTTCAACGGTACCCGACACGTTGGGGTTAGTCCAATTTATTTTTTAAATTCCATTTTCGTTGTATGGGAGGAGGGCCGAAAAAAATAATTTTATCATAATTTTAAAAATCTATCTCTCCACCAATTTTCGTGACAATTGATGCAGTAGCGGCGGAGTATGAGCCCGGACGGACGGACGGACGTGACGAAAACATAAGGGTTCTTTGTGGACTACGGAACCCTAAAAATTTAATTCTACTTAATCCGTTTGTTAGATTATGTAAAAATATTAAACACATTTTTTCTTTTATCAAATGACTGAACATCGACAAAGTTATAGATGAAGTTGATCCAACTTCCGGAGTGGGGGCTTGTGACGTAACGCCTTGGTAAAAATTGTACCAAGGCGTGACGCTACGCGAAACTTAAGTGCTGTATTATCGTCATTTTTCGTTTGTCAAATAAAAGAAAAAATAATTGTGTATGTACAGTCAGCGTCTGATATATGGTTACACTTTGGTACTTTGTCACTGTGATAGCAGTGACAATTTCATGCGAGAGTTCAAATATGAGGTTAATTAGAAAAGGTACTAAAGTGTATACATGTATCAGACGCTGACTGTACAATGCAATATGTTTTGGTAATCTATCTGACGGACTAAATAGTTTTATTTTTGTCTACTTGCCTATGCACATGCCTCTTAGAATATCACTCGACGATACCGAAAGCCCGTTGACGTATACTCCGTTTTTTTTGGGTTGAGAAGTTTAACTGTCAAATCCTTACACGTTTTTGAGTAATCCCAAGATATCGGCGCAAATTATCATGATGTTTGATTTAAGAACGTTATAACAAACAATGTTAAGTGTATTTGCATAAATCATTTCCAGTTTTATTAATGAATTCCAGAGATAATTTCAAATTGTGTCCGTTAAAATTCTCAACCCAAAAAAAACGGAGTATAATTCATTCTTCATGCTAACAATTAAGGATGGAAAAAGAGTAAGAACCAGCGTGATGAAGGGAATGATCTGCCATTGCGTGCCGATGCGTGTGGAGCACGTGTTCTCCTCCGTGGCCACGTTCATGTCGGAGACGAAGTCGTGGCCGCGGTACACCACCATGAGCGCCGCCAGCTCCAGCAGGCACACCAGCGGCATGGCCAGCCCGCACATCATCCCATCCACGCTCTCCAGGAGCGCCAGACCACCCTGCTCAGCAAAGCATCATTTCTTAAGCTTATTTATTTAGTAAGAACCAGATAACTGCCTACGTAAGTTACTTATACAACAATATTTAGTACATTTTAAAAACTAGTCAAATTTGTTTTTGGATATTTTTTTAGCTTGCTGTCATTTGGCACAACTTTCTTTGGCAGAAACATACATTGGCACAATGCTGTTTAGAGTAGGTAATAATTTTACCATAGAACAAATTATCGAAGAAATTCCATCGCAAAATATTTAGTTGGCATACCTGCACCTACTGACATTTAACACAACTCACTTTAGCAGAATCGCACTGTCGTACTGTAGCACAATCGTACTGTAGCGCACCAGAACCACATTCGTCGAATAGCCTAACTAAACGATCCTAACATCGCGCTAACGAAGTTTCGATGATCGGTTGCATAAAAACAACTTCCAACTTTCTCTAGATGTGGACTTCGCTCCCCAGGCATAGCATCTGCCTGGAGAGAGATCTATCTATTGAAGACTTTCCCGACATTACTATTCTGCCATAAAAAAATGACGATTGAATGCCAAATGAGTGACAGTTATGCTAAGTACATATTTATAAAATTGTGCTAAAGTATCCTTCGGCCAAAAACGTTTCTACGATAATTGTTAAGAGGACTGTACCTCGGACAATCGATATTACGCAGGATAAGGGGAATTCAACGAATCATACAAGAAGTTACTCTAGAGATGTCTACTTAGATGGAAAGCTGGAATTACGGTCGTTGCAAACGGTATGCTCAGTGCCATGCACGTTAGGATTAGCGCCGCCACCACGACTTGCTCCACGAAACTAAAACAGTAGAAGCCAAATCAGTGAGATACACCTGCTATATCTGCATAGATCTGCTCGACATGTATTAGATGTGTATTAGACTTACTTACACTAATTTAACTCTGTATTCAAATATTGTGTGTAAGGCTGTCTTCAGCAAGATATATGCAACCAATACATAGGAGAAGCATAAGCCACTGAATACCAAAGTTGAGCTGTAATGAAAATAATTGAAAAATGGTAAGTTCATTCATTATTCTTATGAGGTCGGTTGTCATTTAACAACCCCTGCCCTTGTGAGTTTGCGGTAGGATACATGAGTGGACAATTCAGAATACCAAGTCTACTTCAACAAGATTTCTGTACTAATTTAGAAACTTACATCGCGTGGGAATAATTACCCGCCGAGGTGCACTTCGAATACATAGGTATAATCCATAGAGTACCTGAAGAAAATAAAGGACAAAAAATTACTACGTTTTATGTTGTATCTGAATTACAAAATCAAATGCCACAGCAAGCTATTAACTTTAACACTATAAACTACTGGCTATACGACAAAATGCTGTGTACCTATAAGGCTATCACAGTAGCAAAGCCTGTCCACTGGAGCGAAATAAAAATCCACCAATAGAATTGCATAAAATCTCCGCTCCTCTTCAGTGGATGCAATGCTATTGGTGGATTTTTATCTCGTTTGCTGCTCCAGTAGACAGGCAGCGTACTAAGTCACTTTAATAGTACCTAAAAGGTTTGGGATCCTATTTTACAAAAAATGGATTCTAAACGAGCAACATTTTAGTACATAATGTTGCCCTTACTCTCACGCAGGGCGTACACGTTGGTGCTGGTGTCGGGCTGGATGATGTCGGCGAGCGCGCAGACCGCGGCGCTGCTGGCGTGCAGCCCCGCCAGCAGCAGCAGCACGCACGAGTGCCACACGTTTTCGCTGTTTAGCACCGGGTCGATGTGCCCCGACGCTGTGACAGACCGATAGATACTCCTGATCGATCGAATACAACCCAACCTCAACCATGCAGCCGGCCCCAAAAATTTATAGTTTTCCCATTTAGGTTGAAAATAGTTGTTTATGTTTATGTGATTGTTGCACATAGAGGACAGACCCTATAGATAGAGAGTCAATGTCAATAAATTTGTTCGAAGACGATTCCGCCAAACCATGGCGGCGTTCGCTGTGCTCTTATTGGCCGGCCCAAGATCGCGCGTAACGCAGTGACTTTTTTTTCCTCTATCTATGGTTAATTGGCTCTTTATAGTTTCTGCGACAGTTTGTAAGTGGTAATAAACTAACAGCTTGCGGAACTGGGTGGCCATGATTGTTTCTCTAGTTGGTCTGTCCTCTATGTTGTTACATAATAAAAAGTGTTAATAGGTATAAGAGTGTAAGTTTATGAAATTCATTTGTATCCTATTGCAAAGTATACCGATGCCGATGCTTATTACGTCTCTTATAGTAGTGATATGGATGTAGATAGATAAACGATATTATACTTAGTTCTTACTGCTTTTCAAATTATGTTTTGTTTATGACATAGTTATGTACTGTATTAGTAGGTGATGGCATTCGCACCCGGTGATACATTTATTCTTCCATAAGAACTTTCTTCTGATAATGATAAATACTCTACCTACCAAAATTTTTCTTTAAACCTTAACTGTTTAGGTAGTTAGAACAATGTAAACAATCTTGACATGTCTTTTTATTGAAATACACAGTCTAAAAATGAAAAACGTTACACTATACAATTAAATTATGAAAGTAAGGAGGCGTCCATAAATTACCCTCACTGGTGAGATGTCGTGAGATTTTATTCAACCCCCTCCCCCACCCCCCAAATCCCACGTGAGATTTTTCAAAATTTTATTGTAAAAAGAAAAAACATATTTTTAGGTATTTGTAAATAAAAAATAAAATGAAGACGTAACTTAAAAAAAAAAACTTAAATTTTTTCTTCGTTCCGATACAATCATGAAGTGTCAAATGTAAAACGCCATCCACATACTCACTTCGCTTTTTAAGACTTTAGGCATCTGGATTAAATGGACCAAAATAGTAATTTTTTTGTTAGTTTCAAACAAGAAAAAAATTGCGTGATATATACCGTGATAAGTAAATGATTTTTTCATACCTAAATTGTAAAATGTAAAGATTTTAATTTATAAAGTGTATGTTTAAATAAAAAGACACGTCAAGATTGTTTACCATCTTTTAAGTACCTAAAGGTCTCTAGTATAGGGCGGTGCCAGCGGTGCCCAGGCACAGGGCGCAGACCCTGGAGGGGCGCAGAAATGACCAGACCAGTATCTTCAAGGGCGCAGTTTTGAAAGCTCGCACCGGGCGCGTAAAAGGCTAGTTACGGCACTGCTCATGGGAATACAGGCGTGAGTATATGTATGTATGTAAATTGTAAAATGTAAAGATTTCGATTTATAATTGTGTACCTACGTTCAAATAAAAAGACACGTCAAGATTGTTTATTTTATATTGTTTTAACTACCTAAACAAATAAGGTATAGATGCCCTGATGAATTTATTTCCTTATAAAAATACCCTGTGTGGTGTCGGGATAAAATAATACCTCTACTTAGGTACATTTATTCCGTGGATGTCGTAAGAGGCGACGAAGGATAATAGGTTCAGGTATGCTTTAGGCGACAGGCTAGCAATCTGTCACTATTAAGTATACCTCTTCCATCTGTTATCAAATCTAAAATTATGCTAGAAGTGGCTGCGAAGTGTGAAATAGTAGTCATAATCATAGTTTTGTATATGTAACGTTTCGTATGCTCTGCCTTCTACCCCGTTTGGGAACTTAGGCGTGATTGTATGTATGTATAAAATACAATTAAATGAGCAGGATACCGAAATGATTTAATCCTTTGCCATGAATAAGCTCCGTGCCCGTACCGGCGGAGTGAATGTAAAGCGCTATTTCGAGAGCGTCCGATATACCCTGCAAATAAAGGGGTCACTATACATAAAAAGCATGTCCTTCATTAGGTAAGTAGGTATTTGCGTATATTAGAGTTTACGAACGGTTATAATTTCTTTCCCACCAACTTTAAAGACTTGGTAAAGCATTTTGTTAGATGCAGTTACTTGAGTTCCTGCCGCAAAAGCTAAACTCACGGCCCAGAACCAGGGCACAGTCGTGAACCATGGATACACGTTGTTCCATATCAGCTAAAACACCAATTATATTAAGTAGACACTTCATCCATTTTAAAATAAGACAAACTACCTACGAGAAGATTGAATAGCTATCGTAAGACGCGCGACGTACCCGGCCGTGCGACAATCGTTCGGAAAACATGACCGCCCAAATGAAGAGCCAAATTATTGTAATACAAAGTAACAGAGGCATATTGAAGACACCGTAATCATAATCCGAGCGCAGCAGGACCACTTCCACGCTAAACAGACAAAATTGTGGAGTTAAAGTTTGTGCGTAGTTCATAACGAGGTAGATATATAGAATAGGTGAGTATTAACTGGTAAGGAAGGAAGGAGCAGCGTCTATACGCCGTGGTAACCCAGCGGTTTGACCTTTTGGCCTCTCACGCAGAGGGTCGCGATTTCGAATCCCTTCAGCGAACCTCAGAATTTTTCGGAATTTATGATAGAAATTGAGTTTGATATATACCACGCGAGCTATTTGGTGAAGGAAAACATCCTGAGGAACCCTGCACACAGCGACGAAGTAATTTGATGTTGAGTGTGAAGTTCCCTATCCGCCCTTGGCTCGGGTGGGACGAATGTTCCCAGCAGTAGGATGTAATTAAGTTGGTTTTTTTATTACATTTATTATAAGGATTGCTCGTGTCACCCTAGGTCAGAAGTATGTGAAGGCCAGTTACAGTCCCTGGCATTTCGAATAGGGCGGTTAGATTTCGGCGACTATACGTGCATTTTATAAGTAAGTAGTTAGCAACAAATATATTATTTATATTTATTATTAAAGGTACTTACTGCAGAAATTCTTGAAATAATCATGTTCTCTTACTGTCTCAACTTTAAAATCTTTTACACATACTTTAGAAGTTTTACCGTATGAGCCTATGTGTACTGGAAATCATGAATTAAAATGATCATATTCTTTAGAACCAGTGCAATGATTGCAGGTAATAAGCGTTACGGAGCACAGGTACCTTATTGCGAGTGCGACTTAATTTTATTCACGGAGAAAAATGCAGAGTTACTAACCTTTTTTTCTCTCAACGCAGTTAGGTAGCTAGGTACATGTAGGTAATTGGTACTCATTAATAAAATAAAAAACCTACTAAAAGTAGTTGTAGGCAGGAGTACTGTACAGCGAAGGAAACCCTCCGGAGTAAGTCTCGTTGCACATTAATATTTTTTGTGGAGGGGTCTTCCTTTTATGAAGTTTTTTTATTCTGCTGAAATATAAAAAGTAATATGCACGTAATTTAAATATCCAGGTACGTATAACTAGTTCTTTTTTACCCTTTTAGAACTGGTCAGTATCTACCTACACTTTAATGAAAATTAACTTTGACTCAAAAAGGTATACCTAGGTATACCTAAGTAAGTATTTAGACTTTAGAACCGCACAACTATATTGACAAGTTCTATGGGTTGAGTATTAAGTAGATGATTTTCCTACCAATATTCTTAGTTAAAAGATCTTTATAAACATGAAAATCCTTTTCAAAATGTGCAAAATATCGCTAGAATCAAAATGCTCAAAACGGATAACGAGGTAATCATACTACTTAATTAGTTAATTAAGATTCAGCAATGCTTTTTTATCAAATTTCTGTTGAATCTCGAGAAAATTGGAAAATACCTACGGTGAATTATTTTCATACTAGCTTCTGCCCGCGGCTTCGCACGCGTTAAATTCGGGTTAACACAGAAGAGATTTCGGAATTATTATTAGGAAGCGCCCGCCAGAATAGCCAGCCGCCATTAGATTTTTTCCTACTTTCTCGACACTTATCGTCATATTTTGGAAAATTCAAACAAAATCTTTATAAATTGTAGCCTATGTGCTATTCTGATGTATAAGCTACATTACTGTAAAGTTTCATGAAAATCCATTCAGTAGTTTTTGCGTGAAGGAGTAACAAACATCCATCCATCCATCCATCCATCCATACATCCATCCATCCATACTCACAAACTTTCACGTTTATAATATTAGTAAGATTACCGTAGGTTCAGAGCATGTCGCCACCCATGGTCTCGCGTTCCCACGGTGCTGGTTTTCATGCTCTCCTCGGAAAATTCTGAAGTCTTATTGTCTGTTAGTGCTGATGCTAAAGAAAACCGACCCTGCGAGTAAATTTCAGAGTATCAGTTAATTTATCCGTGCCGCGACACGTGTACATACGAGGATATAAGTCGCGCGACATGTCGAGCGAAGTCCAGCAACGTCGCGCTACTTCGCTCGACATGTCGCACGACACGCGTCGCGGCACATTTGTCCCCTAATCAATCATTAGGGCCTAAATGCAGTGGCGGCGTAAGGCGTGGGCGACGTGGGCCACCGCCTACGGCCTCGCGGTACAAGGGGCCTCGCGCCTCCAAAATTTATAAATATTATGCATTGCTTAAAAGACAAGCGAGAATAAAATAAAAAATAGATAGAAGGATACATTAGGTTAGGATAGGTACTCTTTAAGAAATGTATGTTTGAAGAAATGTTTTTTTTTTTATAGGTAAGTGTAAAGAAATTATATTTAATAGTGCAGCCAATGTTTGCATTTATTGTCGCTTTGTCATCTTCACCTTCTATTATTTACGAATTGTAATTTTTCATTAATATTAATCTGATTTGTATTTTTATCAATAAAAACTTGACAGTATTAGTTATTTTTTTAGGGTTCCGTACCCAAAGAGTAAAAACGGGACCCTATTACTGAGAATTCGCTGTCTGTCTATCTGTCCGTCTGTCACCAGGCTGTATTTCACGAACCGTGATCGAGAGAGCTAGAGAGTTGAAATTTTCACAGATGATGTATTTATGTTGCCGCTATAACAACAAATACTAAAATCAAAATAATAATAATAATTAAGGGGGGCTCCCATAGAAAAAAAAAACTTTTTTTTTTTGCTATTTAGGGTCTATTTAAATAACTGTAATAGGTAAATACTTGAAATGCTCACAGAATATTTAATTAAATATTTACTTTAAAAGGAAATAATTTAAGTAAAATACAATTGGTATTTAAGGGGGGGGCTCCCATACAAAAAACCTGATTTTTGCTGTTTTTGGTACGGAACCCTTCGTGCGCGAGTCCGACTCGCACTTGGCCGGTTTTTTTATACATTCCGGCTTCAGGTCGCCACAG
>BHDV01068749.1:0-30459 GCA_005406045.1 Adoxophyes honmai
AAACTGCCATAAGGACCCTTTTCTCATGGACGGTCACATATGTTCTGTAACAGATATCTTACCGTATCTGCTTAATGTGTGACGGGCCTCTAAGCGGCATGTTTACACAACTGCCGCGGTCGACACGTTTCCATACATTCTTCACGTTAATTCGCAAATGAAATCGTTTTCGAATCCTTGACCGTTTTGAACACACTAGACGCTCTGTTCCCTAGTTGAACTGTGTCAGCTGTCGCTCGCTGAACATGGCCGACTACAGTATTTGCAGTCACCGCACATAGCATGCATCCGGCTCAATGTATTTCCACTAGTCTTAGATTAATTGATATCATTATTATGGGGGTTATCAAACCCCAGTACAGGCCAAGGATATAACATCCTTTAGACCCCACACAGTCACCCAATAGACATTGGTCTCGAGGCCTACGCTCATCTCGAAAAACACTTCATCAGCATACTAACGTGATGAGCTATTAACTTATCATTATCTATTCGTAGCAAATACTTAATTTTAATGCAACGAGGTCATGACCGCGTGAACGTCTCGCCTCCAACTCTGAGGTTAACGTATGCGGTTTTTTTTTAATTAGCCACAGCAAGGCAGCTGTCTAGACATGGGACGTTTGCGCTTAACCGTGGCTAATGCGGTTAATATTCGATTTGACGTATTCGTGACGTTAATTCACAACCCTATTCCATCTTGTCGCTGCCATTCCGTTCCATACATACATAGCTACATACACACATATTCTCACTCCTGTATTCCCAAGAGGGGTAGACAGGGCAGATGAAATTAAAAATCCAGTGCCATGTTTAGCAATTTCAGGGTAACCAGATGGCACCACACGGGGCTTCCGTTCCATCATCGTATTATACGCAGCAGTATGGTCGAACCTTAATCTGATCAATGCCTAGATTTTTTAATACTGAGGTTTGAAAGGAAAGTATGGCAGGTCACTTAAAATTTACCGATAGGGTGCGTAGTGTGTTAGGGAGTAGTGTGGTTTGAAATTGGATATTGAAACCAGAACAGAGCAAGGAATGATGCGTTGTTTTGACCACGTGGAGAGAATGTATCAAACAAGGGCGTGCAAGCAAATTTACAAGGGAAGTGTGTTAAGGCAAGTCGAAGAATGTATACTGACCAGATCAGCGATGTTAGGAAGAAATGCGAAAATTGAATAACCCGAAGCGGTGTATAACGAGAGGCATGAATGTGAATGAAGTGAGAGAAGTAGGTAGGTATGTCAATATTGTCAATAGAAGCGAATGTGGCTCTGTTTTCTGCCCACCACTCAGATTTAGGGAGTGATGTTTACGTGAAAATAAACTGTCGAAGGTTTTTTCAGCTTTTTAGGTTTAATAAATAACCTATTCTATAAACGGCACCCTGTTTGTTACTTATTATCACGCGTTTGTATTTAGACAACGTAAATAATATTACTGCACTTAAAAGTGGCTTAGAGATATGCATAGACAACCATTACTATGAGTTTACACTGACCGTACTCGCAAAGCGTAAACGATTTGTATGGAGAATTTCACTTCCACGAATGATCGCTAGCGGCATTCTAAAATTTCCCTTACAAATAATTTATCCCATCGCTTGAGTGCGGTCAGTGTGAACTCATAGTAGTGGTCACTGTAGTAAGCATCTTAAATACATGCACTTGAGAGACACTTCTCTGTGACCCTGTCTCACCACACATCATGGTAGTTTTCCATTCAAAGTCATAACATCATACCTTCAGACTCATTACGACAAAGTCCCGTTACTCCCAAAATGTAAATTACTTAGCTGCTCGAGCGTTCATGCTTGAACAATATTGTTTTTAATTTATCACGTCTTAATAATTAATAGCTAAAGGAGCCAAATGAACCAACCGTACTTGTGTTACGCCATAGGTCATTCTATGGTCGAGTTTGAACATCTGAAGTGTGCATTGCGGTCAATTATCTACACTCCATAAATGTTTATAGATTTTTCACCGGCCTTCAGACTAAAGGGCACTTTAGAGTAAGGCCGGGCTTTTAGTGGAGCGGGGTTAGTTGTCAATTTACATTTGCCTGGTCTATTTTTTCCACGTAATACTTATTTTTCACATGAATGCGGAAAACTAGTCGAGATGTCAACTACGAGCGAGACACGATAGGTACAGATACGCGATGAGAGAAAATAGGAGACGTGTAAATTTTTATAATTTTGCGAAAAGATAAAAAAAAACAACGAAGTGATGAACGAATTCATACATAACCACACGCAGATGCAAATTTGGCTACTGTTTCACGGATTGTGAACCACTTTGTGGCCACGAACAGTGATAAAACTTTACGAATCCGGTAAAAACTTTTAAAAACATACTAAAATTCTATTATAAAGTGACGAACTATAAAATTAAATAAAGTGCTACAACTTTTTGGTTCTATGCTTATAAAGACTTCGAAAAATTAGGAAAATTAGGAAGTAAAAACACAAGGCTGCGAAATTTGGCTTCAAGCACGATTTGTAGCCACAGAAATACCACTTCCTTCCGAGCAACTGAATCAATTAAAATGTTCACAAAAACGCCTTTAAACCCGCTACATTCAAAACCTAGCCTAACGCACGACATAATTTTAATGCACATCAAAGTTGAAAAAGTGAACGGGCGACGTGAACTCCGATGCAACCTTGTACCGCTTACGATTTACCGCTAACGGCTTCACACATTCAATAAACAGATGCAGCTTTGTGATAATAATGCAAATGGATTTCAAACTGCTTCAAAATACATGCAAATATACATCACGCCTGCATTCCCAAATGGGGTAAGCAAAACACACAAAACATGTTGACTGTTCTGCATTTCGTAGCCCCACTTTTAGCATATTTTTAAGTTGTAAGTTATATGAAAGGGGTGACAGGTTGCTAGCCTGTCGTGTAAAACCTATTTACATAGTCGCCTCTTAAGACATCCACGAAAGAAATGGATAAATTTTATTCTAAACCTGACCCCACCCAACCTTAAGTTGGATTTAATAAAATACAATATCGATGCCAAAATCGTTAATAATTATGTCATAATCTTTTTAACATAATTATAATTAAGACTGCTATGTTAATTAATGTAAAACGTTAAATTTAAAGTCATTATTCAAACTGCAAGCTTATTTAAATATTTATTATTTATTGTCTTTTCGACAAAGACTGAATACATTACAATGACTTGTTTTCTTCTGTTATATGAATTGTAATTTACTAAACGCTAATTTGAAGACAAAAAGGTAAGGCTAGAGCTAAAGAGGAGGCGACGGGCGTTACGATTACATTTCAATCACAGCCAGAAGAATTTGCGCAGCAATCTGAAAATTATACATTATAGTATAGTAAAAAAATGTAGTATTGCATTAGCTAATTATGACAGTCTTTTTACCAACTTTGTTTATGAGCCACAATCGCACTTGTCCGTTTTTTATTTATGTGTAAATTATGAAGGTAGCTTATAAATTACAATTCTTCATGACATAAAATCTATTTGGTGTAATTCACTTAAAATACTTGCTACCAAGATTCTTGGTGACAGTCAATTTTTCAAGACCAAGCAAATAGCGTTTCATTCACATGTATTTTTTGTCTGTAATAAACAACAATGTCTAATTTTCTTACATGGGTTCTTAGCATCTTATAAGGCCAGATGACTAAATATTGCAGATTTACCTAGTAGTTATGCTTTCTTATGTTTGATCAAAAAAAACGAGAATAAAGTACTTAGAAGTTTCAAGTGACGTTACTACGTTGTACAATTTTTAAATAGGATTGAGGCTGCAATCCGAAAGTTAAAAAGACATGAAATCTCTTATTTTTACTCACGGACTAAATAGAACAATACATTTTTAAACCACTTATGATCCCTATTAGTAAAATGCAATTACGCTTTCCGCTAAATCTAGTAATCTTAGCGTGACCTTACCCTAAAATATGCAACATTGGCAGTTTATTTAAATTGACCGGAACTAAACAAAGAATTGTTTCCAAAACACATTGCATATCTAGGCCACAACTTGAATACTAGAGGTAGAATCCTGTTTTGCAGATCTTTCTTACTAAATACACTGCAAAATAAACTTTACCTCGTTTTATTAGAATCCGTTGATGAAAAAAACGATCGGAAAAAGTAAGTTTGCAGCCATATTTGTGTTTTAGTATCGCAAGAAACAAAATCTAGCATTCTGATTTATCTGCCAACGTTAATTAGTACATTTAGCGTTATCTTAAGTGTTATTAAATGTTAATTAATACCTTGATTGCATATGTTAATATTGAGCAAAACTTTATATTCGCAAAACAGTTTTGACTCACTTAAAATGTCGAAACGAATCATTTTAGCTTGATTTATTACGGATGTTATTTCTTTTATAGAGGCTTTTGAACGAGCAACATTTTCACGATGTGTGTTAAGAAGTGGTCGAGCGTAGTTGCTGGCAACATTGCTGTAAAAATGTTGGTTTATTGGAAACTCCTTTAGACCGACATGTGTATTTTTTACCAAAAGCCGTGGTAGCCCAGCGAGCGGTTCGACCTGTGGCCTCTCAAGCAGAGAGTCGTGGGTTCAAACCCCGGGCTCGCACCTCTGAATTTTTCGGAATTTACATATGTGCGATATCGAATTTGATATTTATCACGAGCTATTCGGCGAAGGAAAACATCGTGAGGAAACCTACACACAGCGACGAAGTCATTCAACGTTGTGTGTGAAGTTCCCAATCCGCACTGGGCCCGCGTGGGAACTATAGCCCAAGCCTTCTCATACTGAGAGGAGGCCTGTGCCCTGCAATGGGACGTATATAGGCTGGATGATTAATGACCTCATGACGAAACCCTATTACTAAGACCTCACCTTCTGTCTGTCTGTCTGTCACCAGGCTGTATCCGAAGAACCGCGACAGCTAGACGGTTGAAATTGTTGCTGCTATAACAACAAATACTATAAATAAAATTAAATAAATGTTTAATTCGGGTCTCTAACAAAGTCTCCAATGTAAAAAACGCAATTTTTTATCTAAGTATTTTTGTTCAGTATCAATTAATGGCACTTGTTTACTTAGTTTATGGTATGGAACATTTCGCGCGCAAATTCAACTCGCAGTTGTCTTTTTTTTTTTTTGACGACATGAGCGCTACTTCGTCAAAGTGACGTGAGTCACATGACTGTTCTATATCGCGCTGACGGAGTTTAAAGGTTTTGCAATACGACTTCCAATACTCTTTATGCACTTCGGTCCTCGGGCATAACAGCTATTTGGAAAGAGATTTATTAATATTTTGTTTTGGACACAAACATGAAGAAAACTAGATTACCTCATCCAGGGCATATTGATTTCTTAACTGCATTTTTAATGTAAAAAAGCAACGGTAATTGTTAATTCTAATTTTACATTTTGTTCTGCAACTTAAAACGCCGCAGTGGGCCCCAGAAAAATCATTAAAACTAATAAGTACAAAACCATTTCCAGTTCCTCGAACATTTTCTAATGATTTCTTAATTTTATTATTTATTCAAATGTCTCAAAACTTACTGTTTATTATGTGCAAATTTCTATGACAGCTGAGCACTTCAAAGAACTTCCGTTTCTAAACATCATGGGTGACGAATCGACGCATCGCAAAATTAGTAATTTTAAATTACCGATTATGGCAAAATTACTAATCTACCTAAAAGTTGAAAATACTTTTGCATTTTAATATTTCAAAAATTCAGGACCGATTTATTGCTGAAACGTATGCTGAAACTATATGTATAGAAATAAATAATAACCATCGCTTAAAATGTAGTCTATAAATGCAATGATTTTTTTCTGTAATGCTTTTCAACCAAAACCAAAGGATCAGATAAGACAAAAAACACCATAAACCAAAATCAATCTGCCGTCCATGTTGTCTCGTACAAATGTGACCCTCTGTAGAAATATCTATCGAGTTTTTGACCCATTTCCACTGCTCTTGACAATATTTTGACCTTAGCTACTGCAGAATACGAATGGGAGCTAGAAGCCGTTGCGTCAACGCAGCCTTGATTTTGGCCGGTGTTAGAATTAGAATCATTGCTACCCGTAAGTGCCATATGCCTTTCGAAAGGTCCTTGTTACAAAATTGTACATTGTATTGTACAGTCACGAACCGGGATTGTTGAGCCACTTGCCACTGTTCGCAATTTAGACGTGCAATCAATGACCAATGTGACAGACTAGATGTCAGCTATTGGATTAGTATTACACGACCAACTTACAAACACACGTAAGTGGCTGAACAATCCCTGTTCGCGATGGTACATACTATATTTTAACAACTGTCCATGAGTACAGAATAGGTGAGTACTACGCACAGATGTTCTACTCTCGAACATGTTTAGGCGCAAAAGTATTGCTGTCTCCTTCAATTCAACACGCTGCTTGATGTAGACCTTTCACGAGGTGTCGCCGGTGAAGCGTAAATTTCGGAGTGGAGTGGGATGAGTCTGTCCCATATGAATATCGGAGGGTAAGTATTATCCCGGTATTATGTTGCCGGGTTAGAATAGCACTTCCCCCTTTCTTCCCGTGGGTGTCGTAAGAGTCGACTCTGGGAAAGGGTTAGTGTATTGTGGGCGATGGGCTAGCAACCTGTCACTACAATATCACGTTTTACCATATATCTGATTACCCTGAAATTGCTAAACGTGGCACTGGATTTTTGAATTCATGTGCTCTGCCTACCCCTCTTGGGAATACAGGCGTGAGAATATGTATGTATGTATGTAAGTATTATCCCAACTTAAAACCTAAAACACATTATGCTAGAAGTGGCGACTTTGTTACTGCCACAAGTTCGTCATTTTATGGCTCGTACGTCTATCGGCTACTTGCAACGTTCGCTCGTTCCCTAAATATCAAAATTGCAAAATACTAGATTGCCGACATTACCTGCTTATCAAAAGATCAGATTCCCGGAATACCAGATTTTCTGTAAACTATGTTCGTTTTTATTTCGAAACAGCCTTTGCGAGCCTGGTGTTTTCGTTATCAGGTATTAGAGGAATTCGGTATTAAATGGAAAATGGTGCATTGAGAACATGGTACTTTACAAAATTGTAATAAAAACGCACCTAGTATAACGAAAATCTGGTATTCCGGGAATCTGATATTTTGATGAGCAGGTATGTTGGCAATCTAGTATTTTGCAATTCTGATATTTAGGGAACGAGCGGCAACGTTAGGCCTCCAGATCGTGTCTTCCTTAAAGTAAGTATAAAAAATCATCATAATAGTCTGTTTGATTATCATTGTGGATACTTTGAAACAGGACGCGCGTGGATATAGCTGTATTTAAAAAAAGTTGCGATGCTCGCAGCTAGTATACAAAAGCTTTATAGGGCGGTGACCTCTAGTAGGCGACCATTGCCGCCAAAACACATAAATTATCTTAAATATTTCTTGCAACATGAGGCCGTGACGATGACATTGAAAACGTAGCTCTTAATGATATTTTTTTAACCTTAGCCATAGAAAATGAATAAAAACTGTCATTACATACAGTCGAACCGAATTCTAAACCCAGCGTAGAACTCTGTCACAATACGTAATAAAGATTTCCTTTGTCGAGTAATGTAACGCCTGACGTACTGTAAACCTTCCTTCTCGAGTTTTTCCTTTTTTATTTTCTGGTATTTTATTAAGGATTGAGTCCACCTTTGTCGTATTTCGTATTTTTTTGTATTTCGTAAAGTTATTGGTCCCTAGTTTTAAGAAACCATGGCAGCCTAGCGGTTCGCCCTGTGGTCTCCCATCCAGAAAGTCATAGGGTCAAATCTCAGATCTCTCAACTTTTCGTAATTTATGTGCGAAATCGAATTTGATACTTACCACGAACTAATCGGTGAAGGAAAGCTTCGTGAGGAAATTTGCAGACAGCGGCAAAGTATATGCTGTGTGTTCGGTTCCCAATCCGCATATACAAACCTCATTCTGAGTTGTTATTTAGGAAATAGTATAGTAACACAACTTCAATGTAAGGTAACGGCACCAGTTATGGACGGTTTAAGTTGACAAGCACCAGTGATGGACACTTCATTCATAATTTAAAGACCATAGAGTTGTGAATTGACCGTTGTAAAACAAATGACTTTTTCTTAGTGGGTAGTAAATAAGAGTCATTGTCCATTACTGGTTCTGTGTCCATCACCGGTGACTTTACCTTAATAGGAGTCCTGTTTTTTGCAGCTACTTTATATGGGTCTTAGTACTTTGGAAACCGCTGATCTATTCAGACTCTTCCACCCAACTTCCGACTTCTTTAATAATCAAACAATCGCGATCGATCTCGACGACAGACCGACCAAATCCCCTTTGTTACATCAATAGATGCAAATGCGACAAGCGACCTTTGTTGCCTCACAACTTAATCCGTATGTAAAGCTCGAAAGCAATGTCAAGGGGCGGGTCGAATACCGAGGGAATTGCCAAACTTGACATTGGATGGTTAATCTACCTATTTGAAGTTAGGCCACAAAGCGTAGGTAATTAAATCGCAGTTTCTTCATGTCAGAATAAAGTGTCTGGAAATTAATGCCATGTCGGGTTTGGAGTAAACCTCATGCCGTAAGAGGAGACTAAGGAAATTTGGGTGTGCTTTGGCGACAAACTAGAATCCTATCACTATTGGAGCTCTTTCATATTATCTGCAGCATAAACCTAAAATTATGTTAGATAGAAGTGGCAATACGACTTGACATGGTTGTAAAAATATGTGTGTGGATCCGGGGAGTGAAGCCGTGATAACTCGCCAGCTATTACATAAACCCTTTAGGGGTTTTCAATAGTGTCTAGGAATATTCACACACGTACGAATTCTTTTGTTGATATTAAATGAAAAAAAAAGTAATTGTTTTGAAGTTTTGACTTAATAGTCAGGTTTCCTGTGCTCAGCCTACCCCATTTGAAAATACAGGCAAGATGTAGGTGTATGCTATTTATAAAAGAGTAATTTCAACAAACCTGCTACTTTTGGAAAGAATTAGTTACCTACTTATCATCTGTATGTTACACACCACAACGCAATTCCAAAGCATTAGTCCAAACTCTTACGACAAAGGCTTGTCCCGGGCCGAACAAAAAGCGTAATTGAATCGGAACCCATTCAAAACCAGCCGACAATTTCACAAACGCAAAGTACAAAATAACAGTAAGTAATGTGTTCGACAGACACCTAATACTAAGTCATAAGAGGTCGCGATAACTTGCGCTTCTGTGAGAGCAGAGCTTTTGCGTATAAAGATACGCCTGAAGAGGAAGAAGGAAATATGGGTGTGAGTGAGAGAGGAGACGGTTATCGTAGCAATGGCTGACGGTTACGTAGCATAGAAACGTTGGAACCGAGTTGCGCGTGAGATAAACTATCTGCGTTTTGTGACTCTTTTAGTTTGACAATGACAGGTAGATATAGTATTTTCGAGCACGACTAGTTAGTAGGGACTACTCTAGCAAGTATTAGTTAATACAAAATATTAAAAAGTTACCAAATATAATTGGATGAATCGCTATCTTCTGAGCCTTGTTCCGAACGACATATACACTTAAATGTTGAAATGTCAAAAATAATATGCACCAAGAGCTCTCGAAAATTACTTCTTCTGTGACCTTAAAATAACGACGTTTCGAATTAAATTATTAATATGTAATAACAGTGTAGGTGTGAAGATGCAAATACTTAGTCCTCAATTTTAGAAGCAAGAGCAATGATGTTATTCCCTAAAGTGGCACTGCGCGGAACGTAAAGGTGTCAAAGTTAGCAGTCACATATTGATACGTAGTACATTAGGGACTCTCTGGTGTCGGGATGGAATAGCACTTCTCCATTTCTTCCGTGGATGTCGTATGAGGCGATCAAGAAAATAGGTAAATAGGTTTAAGTATGCCTTAGCCGACAGACTAGCATCCTGTCACTATTGTACCTGCCACTGTAAGAAAATGGGCTTTCGAGTGAAAAACCCACATCGAAATAGATAAATCTGTTTGAGAGCTGTCATAGATGCTCTTCTCAATTACTTATATCGAAATAGATACCACGAGTTCCTGCATTTGTATGAAAACCAAGCGTACCACTTTTTCTCTACCTACTGTAACGACACATGAGCGCTTTAGTGATGGGAATTGATAGTCCGAGTCCGAGTGAAACCGATTCAAAGGTCACGCCGCCTTATTCAAGTTATCCTGTCTCTAGGCAGTTAAACCTAATGTAAGTGGTACAAAACTAAATGAAATCGCGTCAAAGGAAAGAGCATTGCTCTCCCTTTTGGCTCCCTGTTAGCACGCGAAGTACCTATTTACATACACTTGAGTCATCTATTTCGATATAAGTCTGTGACTCTTCTGTTTACGCCAGACGTTGAAAAAAATAGTCACTTTTTCGCATCGTCTTTACGTCAATAACCTATAATAAGAGCAACAAATGACTGTCTAGTCTAGACGCCAGACTAAATGCTACCGACAGCTCCAAAAGCCGCCAAAAATCCAGTTCTAACATCCGGACCTGCGACACTATGCGTCATAAACGCCTATTAACATGCAAAATGTTAATTTTTATGTCATTTTCATCTCCATAAGTGCATTCTGTGTCTCAAATCGGAGCCATAACGTGTACGTAACCGCTTTATGCAACCAGTTTCCGCCGCCATTTTGAACTTTAGCTACTCATTTTAAGGTTGAATAGTATTGAGGAAAACGCGTTGATTGTACGCAAACAGTAAGAAAGCGTCGGAATTCACACGGACTCGTGTTTAAAATGTTAAGCCGATTGTTTTTGAATCAGATACCAGTTGTATAATTGTTCGCAAGTCGGCTTAAGCTTTTCATGGCACAGCAAGGCGCCAAGAGATGCACGTGACTATATCTGTCATTGTCTAACTAGAGACGTCAGAAAGTGACAGGTAGACTATCTGTCGCGTGCTCTGCTAAGTCTACAGATCCTAATGTGTCTTGAGACTTGAAAGAACTAGAAGAATGGACTCATTAAGATGCAATACTGATGTTATGACTCCGTTACTAGCATTCCGTAAACATGTCGGGCAACGAGTTTAATGGTTGTATTACCTAATATTAAAACTATGCAAAAGATATTTTTTATCAAGGGGGAATGCGCTGGGGACTTTCGAACCGTAAGCTCGGTGTAACTTTGTCCCTACAAAGTTAATTTGACCACCTATAACAACCTTTTTTGTTCAATTAGTGAACTATCTGTACAATATATTTTATTTTGATACGCTAGTTTTAAAAAGGTCACCCCCGAGGTATGGTCCCAAAGACGCTGGCAGCTTTTCCTTGCTGTATCGCAATGCTGATGCGTTGAGCGACGATGCTGCCAGCTTTTCGGTCTCCAATTGTATCGACCAGACGCTTGGAGAGCTCTTTCATAAGGTTGGTGGCGCTGAGGCCCCACGGACCTAAGGTCTCGACTCCGAATGGTGAACTGTATACTTCACCATCATGAGATTTTTGGAATTCATTAGCTTGGTGAGATTCGTTTCAATCGATAGGCAAAGTAAGTTCGTTGGGGTAAAAGTATATTTTATGTGGGAATTCAAGCGTGATTTTTGTATGTATGTACTCATTACGACACGTGAACATAATAAACTTATCGTGTAGTTTTACATCGCAGGACATCTGACTGCAAAAATAACATAGCTGTTAATCAAATACTTTCATTTTAGAACGCAATAGTCCATTGCCCAATATTTATTCAAGTTAGCATTATACCGTAAAACCGCAGACCTCAAATAATTACTGACAAGTGAAATCTGAAGAAAGTCCGATCACCGCGCATATGGTTTTTAGAGCCTGTAGGCTATTTGGACTTCGAATATGGTTTGGCAGAAGATCATTATCTTTTGAACGGATCAACCATTGCCTGTCTCAATTTTGACGTGCAGTCAGATTAGAACTAAAATAATGTTGTATACACGATGATGATCATTGTTACTTTTAATTATTAGCAGAGGGTTGGTAATGGTCGAAAAGCGTGTATGTCAAACATCAGACATTTTGTATTTTTTTAATACAGTAAAGTATAGCGTACGCAATTGCAGCGATTGACAACCTGCGGTCCTTTTCTGCTAAAAGGTTGCCGACGACTGGTTTAACTAATTCTGTTGCAGATTCATCAGTTAAGAAATAATTTTACCGTGTACCAAAGAAAGTAACTCGCACATCGTAAACCGACAGCCTCTTGTACAAAGTTAATGTAACAAACTTAACAACTTTAGATAATTTATGACGACGACAAAAGAAACTTAATTACAGGTTAGCCGAGACAAACACAATTATAGTTGTATGTAAGGTACCTGGGTCGAATATGGCCAGCCGAAAAATATGGCCACACCCCTACACAGCCATAACTATAGCGAAATCTACAACTTTGTTTATATGCATTGTTACGTCTAAGTGTAAGTAATGCTCAGGTGTCGCCACCATCTTCCCTGCGGCAACGATGTTTCTGCAATGGCAGTTGATAGAAACCACGCGTCACGGATGCAAATATTCACACATAAGTTTTAATGTTTTTTTGGTTTCTGTTGACTTTTAGCTAAATCTATGTAGTCTATTTTTGTCATTACTAATCACAAATTATATGGGTATGTTTTTTTTCAAGCTTACTTTTGTATATTTTTGTTTTTTAACTTTTAAGTAAAATGTGAGTACAACTGCAAATATGGCCATTTTGTGGCCATATTAATCTTATTGGTTTTTTCGTTTCGGCAGCAGCTGGCCATATTAATCATATAGATATTTGTTTTCAGTATTTCTCAATTTTATTTCTTTCTTTCTCCTTACAGAATATTGTATAACTCCACAATGCATATCAAAATAGACCTGAGGAACTAGGTTACTAATTACTAGTAAAAAAAAATGTTTTTTGTTCTTTTTGTCCATTTTATGTAATTAATTACTTTAATGTATCGCAATAAGTCACGTGTGGTCTGAGGTTTAGAATTACACCTCTCCATTTCGCCTGTGAATATCACAAGAGGTTACTGAGGAAATGGGTTAAGCTATATTGTAGTCGATGGGCTAGCAACCTGTTAGTAATGTACCATTTATATCCAGCCTTACGCCCAAACTTGAAAGTGGCCCCAAAAGGTCTTAATAGTCATAGATTAGTCTATGTAAAGTTTTCCGTGACCTGTCTAACCCGTTTAGGAATACAAGCGTGGGGTTATGTATGTGTACAAAGGACTTACCCCTTACGTATAGAAATTACTTCTATGATCAATTCATACGGTTAATATGGCCCATCACCTGGCCATATTCACATACACTGTCGGAAATATGGCCATTTTCCCAACTTTCAAAAAATTAATTCCCAACCCTGACCTATTATATTCTAGATATTTTTGTGCCTGCCATATATTACCTAAATAAACACATTATCGATTAAATAGGGATTCGTCACTTCCAGTATGATACAAGTGCTTTATATTTAGTGTCAAACCTTAACGTGGCCATATTCGACCCAGGTACCTTATTATTGTAAACGATGTCTTTAAATTTAAGTGATGAAATAGTGACTTGGTCGTGCAGTAAACAAGTATACCTATGTAAGATGTGACCCAAATCAGAGATACCTCTAATAATCCAGTTACCACATACTTTTGTCTTTTTTTTTCAGCGCTCGAGGGAAGCAACAGGCAAGAGGCTCTGGCGCAGGTAGCTTCCTCGTTCAAAGGCTACGTTAATATGGCATGTTTTTTTTATTGAAATTAGTAAGCATTTACATTTTCGTCTTTTTTTACATAACGCTTTGTATGACGTCCGCTTTATGACCTGTTTGGCGATTCCCTTCGATGTCATTATAAAACGGATTTCACTATAAATGTAATCATAATTTATACTATCACCAATCATGTATTTATGGGCTATAAATAAACTTGTTTTTTTTTTCAGCACTTTTACGTACAATATGCGTTAATTTTACTTGGGTACTTAACATTTTAAAAGTTACGAAAATGATGTTATACCTAAATCACAAATTTTATTACATTGTCTCTTTATACCCCCAGAACTCCTTTATATTATAGAAAGCTTTAAGCCCGTCACACATTAAGCAGATACGGTAAGATATCCGTTACGGAACATATAAGAGTGAGTTTCAAAAAAATTGTACATAAATTAAGGGTTAGTAAAAACAAAATCACGATCGCGTCTTTTGTGTAACGAAAATTACCTATACAAAATGTATGGGTAATTGTCGTTACACAAAAGAATCAATTAACTTTTGTTTTTATTAAAGCCCTTAACTATGTACAATTTTTTTGAAACTCACTCATAAGTATCTGTCAATATCGCTCCCTATACAATTCAATGAGCTACCACACACTGCGCAGATTTACCGTCAGGTATCTTTTGACACCGACATATGGAAAAATGACATTTATACGCAGATAAAATATTATCGTATATGCGTAGTCTGTGACGGGCTTTATCAATAAGCCGATTATAAACATTGTATGACAACTAACATTGACATCTCAACGCTAATCGAAAACACCATTGATCGCCTTCACCAATGACATTACACTTGACAAAGCTCGAAGTCACTATGTTACCACAAAGTGCTGCATTGTTTTCCGCAACCGCAGGCGTAAACCAGTAGCACGCTGACTCGGTGCGTGCGCAGCTGTTAGTTTCACATGCGTAAGAGCTTACTAAAGCAGGGCTGCCATTATAGCCTTGTGCTATTAGAACTACAGAAGTTTTAAAAGTTATTAGATATGACTTATACTGAATAAACAAAATACTAATATTGTTTATGAGCGTTTTCCAAAAGGTGTTTCCTTAATCATCTAATTTATTATTAGTAGGTATCTAAAATTTATAATGAAAGAAAATAAAATTACCTACTTTACAAAAATATTCTAGATGCGGATTTAGGAATTTATGGGCGCTTTCCAAAAATTAAGTTTATAATGTAACAAATTACTAAGTTCATAATATTTCAAAAATAAACAGAAGAATATTTTAGGGTTAGATGGATAGAATTTAAAATTAGAAAAATATATTACATCAGAATTCAGAAAATATACATTAGACATTTTCCAACAAAGACAATATTTAAAAAAATTAAGAAACGTCGAGTTTTATTATTTCATATTCTGAATTTTAAGTTAGTCAAAAAATGTATTCATCCAAAATATCACACCTTGACCTATTTATTTTTGTATTTTTTCCTTGGTCGCTTTATGAACCAAACATCACAAGGGCACTAAGTAACAAAAACATCGACTAGGTCCAAGTGTCAAAAATTTACCAGCATCGTCAATATCTGGTACGACTCCATTATCACATAATTTAGTTAATAGTGGGTACTATGTACAGTCAAAGAATTTGATATATGTGCCACTTTGTAACTTTTCACAAGAAATGTCACTGTGACATACCATACTATCTACTAATCAAAGCAATATGAAACTCATTATGAAAAGATTCAAAGTGGCTTAGGTATCAATTTCCTTGACTGTACATAAAGTCCTCTACCGAATGTGTTTAGGCGTAAAAATATCGCTCCCTCTTTCTATCGTTACCTTGTTTGCCATTTCACGAGGTCTCGCCGGCGTAGCGTACCTTAACTGCGGAGTGGACCTGCCCTGGCTAGCACTATGGTCGTGTCAGATATGTATGCAAGCTCCACCGCACAAGCCAAGCCAAGCACAATACTGGTGCTGATGATTGTACACACTTTTAATGTACAGCTCTTTAATTTTCTGGCACTTGTTGCTTTCTTCTTTTTTTCATCTATCTTTGTTGCTAACTATACAAAAACCGCTGTAAATTATTTCCTCAAAATTTTCCATTATTGACTTCGTGGGAGAAAATGTTTCATCGCTTTTCAGGTTATTGCGTCCTGTGTTTTACCTACCTAACGTCCCGTACGCAAGTCCCGTTAGCCATCGCGTACGCACCTGCAATCGATTGACATTGGGATACTACGCGGTAGACTAAGAACCGGAGTACAAAAGACTGGGCAATATTTTCAGATTTCCGTATTTTTTTTAAGTGAAAATTCCGGGAAAAACTTCACAGGGTTTTCGAGCGCGTGTACCTGACCACTGGTTTAATATTTACAAATAATTACAGTAAATTTCTGGCCACCCTGTTTTTTTTAGAATACTGTGAGGTCCTATTCAGGTATACTACAACACTTTTTCCATTGATCGAACGACAGATAAAGTTTCCATTGCGATAAATCCTAGAGTTCTTGAATGCATTAAGTGTGCATCCAACCAAACGAGAATAAAATTTAGTCTTGCATAAATCTTTACTCGCGAGTAATTAATTTTCCACGTGAAAAAAGCGGGTAATAGCGTTTATTCTAAGGATAAATAAAATTCCCATTGAGATAAATCGATCCTTGGGCATATACGAAATGAAACTGACGAATAACAGTGGAATTTCAACGTAGCCAACGAACCGCGTTTGCTAACCCTAATTTTACGCGTTTAGAACCCATTCCGCATCATTGTTTGGTTTTGTTAAGTAAATTACCGTGAAAATCGGTTTCCATATTTACTTTTGAAAGCAAAGCGCTTTAATTATTCAAATGCGTGTTCAGATCAATGAACTGAAACAAAGCTGTTTACCATAGCGAAAATAACGTACTAAAATGTATTACAATTGGCTACGTAAACAAATTCCTTGTATTTGTGCTGTGTATAGTTCCCAATCCGTAACGGGCCCGCGTGGGAACTATAGCCCAAGCCCTTTCATATTGAGAGGAGACCTGTGCCCAGAAATGCCAGCTATTACGCTGGATTATTACTTTTTTTAATTGATACTTAGTTGAATTGAAAAAAAAATGTAAAGGACTTTCCTCACTCACTACAAAATTAATTAACGAATTAAAAAAAAACGCAACTTATTATCTCTGGATACGAAATCGCGCGTCCGTCCGCGCGGAGCGAGTGTTTGCAAATCGCCTCTAATAGCGCATAAATAAATATTTATCTAAAACATCGTTAAATGCCCCGATAAATTACTCAACTAGTAATGTACGCCTGACCTCTTATCACCCATCAATCAAAAAGTATCGAAAAAAATCGCATGTTGCCCTCCAATTAGACAAACTTCCTCTTCGGGCGCTATGGTAGCATCTCCCTTACTTACACAACCATACCTATCCTTTCTCCGCCCCACCGCGGCCACTATTTAGCTATATAGTGCCTGATACCATCCAAGACCATCACATTACTCCACTAGTTACCGAAGTGACCCATCACTAAGCATCATGAAAGCCTTCGTAGCGGTAAGTCCAGTGCAGTGCCCGTGCCAAGTGAATTAGAAAAAAAAACAAGTGACAAGTGATTGTGACGTTCCGAAATCAAGTTCGACAGTGCATCGTTTTAAATTTGGAATTCGATTGATAGTCAATTACTGAAATGTGTTCGGACCATTGGATGTGATTTGATTGGACTGTTATATTGATGCACTGGAATTGATTTCAGAACTTTTCAACATTTTTCTTAATTTTTAATTAATATTCCATGTGATATTGTGACTAAAATATGTGCTATTATTCTCTTAGAGCGACGACAGCGTAGCATAGCACTTTGAAAAAAAAGTCAACGTTTCAGCTTCAGCCTAATCTTTCAAAATGGCCTCTACCGTTGGTTCTTCACAAAGAAGCAGCAATAAATGTATCATTGATACCTAATCATTTTAATTTGGAAAAGGACTACTGCTACGCTGATTCATGACAGAAATATTGCAGATAGAGCATATCTTACAATTCCAAATTTGGACCTTCCACACCTCAAAACGCATTCCTAAAACCCATAGACATTTTATCCGTATATAGGTACGCATACAATTTTAAATTAGTAAAATGATTATTACTGGGACTTAAAAAAACTGCCCAGCAACAACCTTTCGTCAGAAAAAGCTAACACAAAGAAAAAATCGTAAAAAAAAGTCATTAGCATTTGATTTTTTCAAACGGCGGTTAATCTTCTTCTATTCAAATCGAGTTTCACACCAGCACGTTCATTACTCAATCTTTTTTGTCACATCATTCATTATGAACCAGCCAGCATCATTATCCACTTAACGATATCAGTAATCGGTAATGGTTTGTAGTTCCATTTTTGAAATCTTAAAGAGAGCTGGGACATGTTAAGACTAGGACATCTTCTGATGGATGTCTGAAAAATCACAATTTAACAGACTGACTTTAATTGTACGTAAAATCGATAGGTCATTTTGTCACGGGTGACTTACCGAAGTAATGTAGTATTCGTAGTTAAATTAGGAAATCGAGGAAGAAAAAGGTTTTTAGTCATTAAAATAACTAATAATGCAGTAAAAACAATGAAGAAATTAAGGAACGAAGCTAATACACCAAAGTTACCACGATTAGTAAATGCTAAGATTTAAAATAACACTAAGGTTGTAGAGATCATATTTCCATAATGCATAATGAAAAGAAAAAGTAAAAATTTTGCTTTCTCATTGCACCTGACCGCATAGCAATATTTCGTGCATTGTTTACTAACGTATCAACGGTCATACGCACACCGTTCTATATTTTCTTCCCTATTAGTTTAAAAGCGTTGTTTAGATTTTAATGGACAAACGGCCATCAAGTCTGGCAAGAATCTTCGACATTCCTTTTCCGTTCACTTATGCCAATTACAACTATTGCCCAAGTGCGGTCCCTTGAGCAACGCCGTGCGAACGCGGGTCAAAGGGCCTCATAATAATTATTACACAGCACATAAACACTTTATAGCAAATTATCATAAGATGGAATGGAAATAAATTTTCTGTTTCGCAAACTTGAGTTATATCACTGGATGTGACGCAGCGAAGGAGGTTAGAACTGACAACGCAAACACTACTGAAGCTCCTAGTCATTGTTGACATTATTACGTGCGTGAAATTGGAAATTCCGTGTCTTGTGAGCTCACTGTTTTAATAATCAATTTCAAAACTAAACATTAGGGTCCCGAACGTTCATTTATTTTCTTGGTCAATCAAATGGGTACTAAATAGGTAGGTACAATGTCACTATTAGATCTCGTCTATCTGTTACTAAACCTAAAATTTTGCCAGAAGTGGCTGCGAAGCGTGAAATACTTAGTCTATATCTTGGGAAATTATCTATTAAGTATGTCTATTATCATTTTGGGAAAACAGTTGTACGTATGTATGTATGTTTACTTGTAAAGCAAATAAAACTTGCAACATTTTAGTCGTCAGTCAATCTTTTGTTTATGATGATTCATCTAAATACTTATGTTAATTTTAAAGAGTAAACTGTTGTTTACTTTCTATTAAAGAAAATATAGTTGATTACTCATATTTGATTTTAGTATGCTCAATTTAAAGGCGATATCAGGAATTAAAGACCAAACAGTATTAGTAAACGGTTGCCTGGTTAATTTAACTAGTAATATTTAATGTTCATTTTAAGTACTAGACGCTCGTAAATTTTAGTTTAGTAGGTATTTTAGCAGCTTTGGATATTAATGTCTTTTACTTAAGCAATTTAAGTAAATAATCGTATCTTTAATAGATTCGTTTCACACTAATTCGTAGTCCTCTCATAATCATTTCAACTATGACTTATCCTTTATAGATATTAGTTCTACTTTTACCGTCTTCACCTTCGAAATCATTTCCATCGACACCCTTTGTCTTTTTGTCTTAATTTAATTAAAAAAACATTTCTATATCCGGGATATTATAAAACTTAACTGCTCGAGAAATCTCACCATTGTTTCTGCATTCTGCATAACCATAGCATGATTGAGTGCCATAGACACGATAGTCGAAAGCTCTGAACTTAATGACGCTGGCGTGACTTCCGCCATAGCGGAAGGCTTGCATAACCTAGTGCATCAAGAGATCAAGACCATAGAGTACTGTTAGAAAAAAGTATGTCATTCCGTGGCGAGATTCAAACGCAGTTCTATTTTTAATTTTGGTTCTTTCGAGTTATTTTTTTACTTACGCAAAAAGTATCTATGTCATCCGTTTTTTTTATTAAATTAAACAGATTTTTATTTACAAATGGGTCGTCTCCGTGTTATCTAACATAAAACCTAAAAGTCGGTCTAAAATTGGCTATCAAAAGTGTAATAGTCATGATTTCATCTATATAACGTTTCCTATACTCTGCCTAGCCTTAGTTAAGGACATAGTGGTTTCTAATGAAAATGTTTTTAACAGGTTTGTTTTATAATTCGTATTTGCTATCGGAAACTAACAGGTCAAAGGTCCGGTCAACCAGTCTAGCATTTCAGCGTCCGTGATGCAACAGAGACACTACATCACCTCCACTCTGACCTTTACCGTGCACTTTCACTTGCAGCCAGCATTCTCAATTCACAGATTTCGTTTCCCATTAGACACGGTCTTACAGCCATCATGATAAACGACTCATAAAACAATGCATCAAATTAAAACAAAGCAATAAAACATAATTGAATAATCGTAGACAGTTTTCATGGTTTAAGAGCGTAACGTTCAGAAAAGGAAAGTAAACGTAAGAGTATAAGGCGCGTTGCCTAACCTTTGCCACTTGACCTGAACAATGCACGTGAGAACTTCAAAAACAAATTTCACTTTTAAGTTGAAGATCTAAAAAAACAACTTTAAGTTCATTGGCCAATGAGATCGCCGGGTTGCGTAACGGTAGTTCACAATCGCGTATTTACATACACTTTATGCGGGTTCCGAAAGATTTAGCAAACAAGATGCTCGACGATTGGAAAGCAAGACAATGCACGTTTCACGTCATTAGCATTTACGAGTGGCCGTTATGTCCAAACAGGAATTCCAAATCGTCTGAACATTTCTTACAAGTACCTACCACCGTCACTTGTCAAAGGTTGTTTATTATACTTTACTTCTGTCGTCACATTTAACTTATTATCTCTTTGTCTTTCACAGTGCATAGCCCTTGCGTTGGTGGCGTGTGCCGGCGCCGAGGCTCCTGGCGGTTACAACTACAACCGCCCGTCCGGAGGCGGTGGCGGTTTCAGCGGCGGTTTCAGCGGTGGCTTCAGCGGTGGCGTGAGCGGCGGCGGCGGCGGCTACCGCGCCGTGTCCTCCGGCTTCCAGACCTCCGAGGGCCAGAACGTCGACCAACAGCTCCTCGAGCAAGTCCGCCAGATCCTCCTTAAGGAAGAGTCCTCCGCTTCCTCTGGCTCCGGCTCTGGTGCCGGTGGATACAGCGGCGGTGCCCCGTCTTCCTCCTACGGCGCCCCCTCCTCGTCTTACGGAGCCCCATCCTCTTCCTACGGAGTGCCATCCTACAGCGGCGGTCGCGTCGTAGGCATCAACCTTGAGGGAGTCCGTCAGGCCATCCAGGTCGCGCAGTTCGAGCAGTCCGGCGGCTCCTCCGGCGGCGGCTACCCGTCCGGCCCCTCGTCCTCCTACGGAGCCCCCGCTCGCGCCCCCTCCGGCAGCTACGGCGCCCCCTACTAAGCCCCTAACTGGTATCCGAACGCACAACATCGACTGGACCTTTCTGTGATTGGAGCCTTCGACCGACCATCACGCGAGTAGATTCCGAGTCAACCGCTACTTCTAGTCCTGCATAGCGTAGGTCCAAGATATAGCCACATCGCGTTCGGATGTTCTATTATTCGGGCGGATCCGTAACATCCCCGGAGCGGCCGAATGTTTAAACCATTAGGCCGGCAGCCACGTACAATGTAGGTGATGCCGGCCCACCGGCTCTTGTCTCACCAAATCCAACACTTGCGACTATGCACGCGAACGGGTTGGAACACCCCTCGACCAGCCAGTCGCCATTGGCGCGCTACCCAGCTGTTACTTACCAACCACCGACAGCAAACGAGCCATCTGGCTTGCAAGGACCACCTCGGTCAACAGTTGGTTTGAGCGCCAAAACGCGCGAAGTGGCTGGCCGTTGGGCTCGACTCTTGTATAAAGTTTACAATAAGTATAGTTTAATATTTTTATATTGTAAGATTTATTACGTTTTTATTTTTATTTACAAAAAATAAATACATTTCGACACCGTAACATGCTATTTTGATGATCCTTTTCCCCATCTAGATGAAGTAGCAACTGTTTAAGTCACCCATAACAGTAAAACTATCCAACGAACCTTGGAATACAAATCGATGTAGTGACGCAATCACCACCATAAAAAGATGCTTTGAATTCTATTCGGCGATTGTTTACACCTATTCGATTTATATTCTATCCATAGCTTAATATGCGAACATGCGAGCTGTTGAATTGGTGAATTGCATCACCCGTAAAAGGCGACTGCAAGGCCGATGCGGATCAAAATACCTATACCGGACAATAAATCATCAACCTAAACTGAACCTTTGGGATAATTATGCTCCAAACTAAGTCTTCATGAAGGACCTTCTTACACATCTTTTATCATTTGCTCTCGTAAACTCAAACCCATTGTCCCCTTTTACTAGATAACTTCGTAATTTGGTTACAAATGGTACTCTTAGGTACTGGTAGCCTTTTGGATAAACACAGGCTTTTTAATCAAATCAAATTGCTAAACGTGGCACTGGATTTTTGAACTCATGTGCTCTGTCTACCCCTCCTCGGAATACAGGCGTGAGGATATGTATGTATGTATGTACAGGCTTTTTTTTAGACTATCTGTATATCAAAGCATATTTATGCCAATAATTTTTAGCATAGGTACACAATAGTTGTAGCCTCCGAGCAAACATCACGTCTTGCTCGTGTAATCTTAGTTCCTTAGAATCTACCTGAAATCAGGTAGCGAAGATTTTAGTAGGTGTAACTTCATGCACTCCATCTCCATCCTCTCCATCGAACGTCTTGTGGTGCAGGGCAGGGTTGCGGGGACCCGGCCTCGTGGTAGATCACCTATGAGATGGACCGACCAGGTGAAGGCAGTGATAGATGGCCCATTGCATGTGGGTACTCGTAAAGCCGCAGTGAGAAAGGAATGGCGGAGAATTGTAAAACGTGTCACTCAAGACACATCATGATGACCACGACCACTCTGCCAAGAGTGATGCGCAGAAGAAGAAGAAGAAGAACTTCATGCATAGGGTTTACGCAAATACAACTACTATACCTTATCGGTTTAGGTAGTTAAAACAATATAAACAATCTTGACATGTCTTTTTGTTGAAATACACAGTCTAAAAATGAAAATCGTTACACTATACAATTCAATTATGAAAGTAAATGATTTTTTCATACCTAAATTGTAAAATGTAAAGTTTTCGATTTATAAAGTGTACGTTTAAATAAAAAGACACGTCAAGATTGTTTACATTGTTTTAACTACCTAAACCGATAAGGTATAATGAAATATGTAACTCAAGCACTGCACGGCGCGAGTCGCACACGACGTAGAATATACCTACATACATACATCACGCCTGTATTCCCAAATGGAGAAGGTAGAGCATACGAAACGCTACATAGTCGAAACCATACAAATTTCACGTTTCGTAAACAAACGTTTTGACGGTTTTTTGGAGGATTCCGTCAAATATTTCACTTTCCAAAAGGGTTCTGTCACTTTCCAAAAGTTTGATAACCACTGCTTTAAGTTACAGCGAAGCACGATCTTACCCCCACTACTAAAAACCTTGCCAAGTTAGAGGCCGGGGACTGAAACTAAGTTCACGCTCAGCCATTACTCCATACATGGTCCACTAAACTACCGGCGCGCACGCAAGCTATATTTACGAGGATTTGTCAATCGGCTGATATTAACTTAAGTGCTTTGATACGCCGCCGGGAAGTTACGATTGCAGTATTTACATAAAGTTGGGAAACCACACAATCATGCGCACACGCAGGTGGGAATCACATAAGAAATAACACGTCACTACATCTACAATTATTATAGTATAGCGCCCAGAATCAAAGTTGGCCAGAATTAGTACCTATTGGGGGCAAACCCAACTACAAACCACCACCACCCGACCAAATCAAACAACCATGAACAAAAGAAACATTACGTGTACATTTTTTTTTAATAATGTAACTGCGGACTAAAATTACTACCCTCACTTTTAATCTATGCAAGATTAGTACAGTCAGCAACAGAGGTATCAATGCGGTGAAAGAGCCAAAAATATGAATGCACGACCTTAACGACGAGACTGTAAAAGCCTACACATATACATCACGCCCTTATTTGAAATGGGGTAGGCAGAGCACTCGAAACGCTACATAGTCAAAACCATGGCTAGTTCACGTTGCGAAGCCACTTTTAGCACATTTAGTAGGTTTTACATTAAAATAGTGACAGGTTTATGACATCCACCGTTAAAAATATTTTATTTTATTTATTCCCTTGTGGTGTCGGGATAGACTAACACTTCTCCGTTTCTTCCCTGGACGAAAAAGAGGCGAATATGGAAATAAGTTCAGGTGTGGTTTAGGTGACAGGCTAGCAACCTGTCACATACTACCTCAAACCTAAAATTATGCTAGAAATGACATCGAAGCCTCCATGTCACGTTTCGTGTGCTCTTGCCACCCCATTTCGGAGCATAGGCGTGATTGTATGTATTGCCTATTTTGGTCAATACCTACGCTACAGTATATCGCGTGAAGACAGAACACACGACGGACAAAAGACGGCGCACAAAGGGGGCGATTATGAAAGCAATCCCACGGATAATCTCCGATCGCGATGTGATAACGTTATGTAAAGTTGCGTCATGTCGAACAATGGTCACCGCCGGCCATATAGCTTTGATACGGGAGTTGCCATCGAATCAGTCTTCGAAGGATTGCAGTGATGGCGGCCCTGGCGTCATGTGCCTATCGAAAAAGGAACTGCTAAGACAAACTATTGTTTACGTCATTTGGTCAAACACTTTTTTAAGTCTATGTTGAGCAATAGACTTCTTATGGTTGAGATGAGATGATGATGATGGTAATGTTGTTGTCAAAATCGACACGTTTTTATTCAGTAAATCATGCCAAAGATCAAAACAAACATTTACGTACATAAAACTGACAGAAAAGAGTCAACTTGTAAGTACATAGGTAGGTATATGAGGAGCTTTAGCACAAAACCTGTTTCTTGTATAAAACGAAAAAACCCGCTTTATATTTAGCTTTCATTGTTATAGCGACCACAGCAACAGCAAAAATAAAGTACAACATCAATAAACTACAAAGTCACCTTCCACGTACAAGCCACTGATAAACAAGAAGTCCCTCCAGCAAGGCGCCAGTAGAGATGCGCGGCAGAAGGATTATTATACCCGTCACTGTCTAACTAAAGACGACAGAAAGTGACAGGTAATCTATCGCCTAAGAACTAAACAGCACAATAATTTACTCAAGAAAGCGTCTCCCGTCATGAGTGCTTCACGGCAGCCTGCGGCGACTCTACACCTATGCTTGATATGATAATTGCCCCTGTTGCAATGTGAAAGCGCCCTAATGACTTCAGTCTGTTGTTAAACTATTGAAGACAACATTAAATTTGTTCAATAGCATGATGTGCAATATTACGCAGTGTTTATGGTAGGTGTTGAGCTTCATAGGCACTTGCGGAAGCAAATCTGCGCGTGGAGGCGTGATGGTATGAACGCCACGCTTTATTACACACCCGTTTAAGAGACCTCTTTCATATACTTTCGAATATTACAACCGATACTGTCACGCCACCGTGCTGCTTCGCTTCTGAACGTCTAGTGTATTCAAAACGAGCATGAATTCGATAACGATTTCGTTTGCGGATTAACGCGGAATTGTATGGAGACGTGTCGACCGCGGCAGTTGTGCAAACGTGCCGCTGGCGGCGCTGTCTCAGTTTCCATACAATTTTGCGATAATTCGCAGACGAAATCGTTATCGAATCCATGATCATTTTGAATACACTAGACGTTCTGATGTCAGTACGTTAGAAGTTAGACCGCTTGACCCCCGATGCAAACCTTTGTTTATCCAGAAGATAAATAATTTTCCAGGTTGGTTCTGTGGTTGTATTTACTTGTTACATACACACATAAGTCACGTCTCTTTCCCACAGGGTTAGGCAGAGACTACTTTTTTCACTTGTTACAATCATGGAGCAATCATGACATCTTTTGCTTCATTAATTTTGTTGTAGATACCTATTAGAGTTTTAGTTTGTGAAGTGTTGGGTTTAGATTAACACCTCTCCATTTCATCCGTGAGTGTCGTAAGTGGCCTAATGAAATAGGTTGAGGTATGTTTTTAGGCGACAGGCTAGCAGCTAAAATACGTGAGTAAATCGGAAAAAAAGCATAGAAATAAAATGGACACTATGTTGAATTCTAATTACCTACTTTACTCGGATATTCAATTCAACCAATCAGAAAATTAAGTAAAATGTACGAGATTCTTTTCACTTGGGAACTTTGTACTTAAACTATCTAATTTTACCTAATTAGGAGAAGGCGGAGAGCAAAGAAAAAACCTGTAGACAAAAAATAATAATCTATTTAATTTCGTACTTTCAATCACTTTCAAATCACATTGCAGTTTTCATTCAATAAAAACATTAATCTAGACAAAAATAAAACAACTCGCGTTCATTGCTAATAATTACCTACTTACGACTAACGGTTGGCACTTAGTGAGCACATGACATTTACAACTTATTTACAAACACTTACAAAATAATTTATTATGACGAGAGTAATCTAACATTTTTGGAAGAACTAACGTTTACTCTGGAACTTACAGCGATCATCACCTTCGCTTCCTACAAACCGACCAGAATACATTAAGACTCAAAGCCCTAATAGACGACCAAATTTGGTTTGGTCCGAACCACGAACTTGGTTGGCTCCAAACCAAATTCGAACGTGTGTTCAGCGGTTGGCCAAACAAATCCGCTACGAACCGCTGAACACACGTTCGAATTTGGTTTGGAGCCAACCAAGTTCGTGGTTCGGACCAAACCAAATTTGGTCGTCTGTTAGGGCTTTAAGACTATTCGCTGGTCTATTAATGTATGAACTGATAGTTGGTGTACGTGGACGTGGATTTGTTGGTCGTTCGTTATTGGCTGTATGCTGTATATTTTGCAGCCTTACATAACTTACACTACATCCGTCAAAACAGAAACAACGTGCGCAACTATGAGTAAAACAATGTTTCTTGATGTTGATCTTGCTCTTGATAAATGATCTTCAATTTTTTTATAGAAAAGTTCCAGAATATGTACAAAGTCGAAACTAATAAGTAACTATTGCCTTTAAGTGATCGCTAAAGCGAAAAGTGTGCGAAGTTCACAACCTGAGTATTCCTGAGTAGATAAATTTATGAGTATCGGGATTGGAAATTCACAATTGATGTTTAAGTCTGTAGTATATTTACTAAAATTATTAGCAACTGCCCTTCAATTCAGCACACTATGTCTTACGGCAAGCACATAGACCTTTAATCTGATAAAAAAATTGGTAAAGTAGTCCATGCGAAAAGACCGGTCGCAATGCATCACATTAAATGGCTCTATCACTATGCACACAAGCCAGGTGTTCAAAATAAGTGAACATCGCTTAAAGTTTAAAATATTTTCTAATACAAAATTGACATATCAGCAGCTCCATGATCTGGAATATTTAAAACGAAACAAAAGCTTACCACAACATTCTTAATCTTCTTGACCGATTCAATCCAACGAAGATTCAATTAAGTCTTCTTCGGGAAAATTCACTCGCGATAAATCTTTTTTTCTTACGAAAAGAGTAAGAGTAAGAGTGACTTATTCCGAGAGACAATTTTTTTCTCGTCTGGTTGTATCGACCCTTAGTGACTTGTCATAATGAACTCTAGTAAAAGCAAAAACTTAAAATTTTCATCCACGTAAGTAGTTGAAGTATACTAAGAATATTATTATCAACCGCCAGCGCAACCCTTCCAACCAACAGATAAAACTGCCATTTCAATTTGTTCGTCTAACTACAGGAACAATAATACCTAAGTCATTATAAATGCTTCCCAACAATTGCCTACGTGACTTTATCTTATTCATAACGTCTAAAAAGGCACAATATTCTTAAATAAATATAAATTATGCTTTCATCGTATTGCAAATTGACAAAATGCTGAGTTCGGAATCAAAACCTGACTTAAGACTAGGAATCCTGTTCAATTTAAAGTCAGATTTCTCTTCCACTTACACAAATAATTATGACTTGTACGCAACTTGCCAAAGATGAACATTGCACAAACATTACGTTTATAAAATACGTCATTTGTTACGATACTTTGCGACAATATCAGTTGGTTTCAATTAAATAAAAATCTCTTTACAAAAGAAATTCAATCGTAAATACCTAAGCATTGACCCTGTACTAGCTAGCACCTTCTGCGTTAGGGGGCCAGAGCACCTCCGGGTGGTTCAACATGTAGTATATCATGTGCTTGTCGCTGCCATACGTAGAAGCCTTCGTCCCCAGACACATTAAGAACTGACTCTTCTCCAAATTCTTATCACAATCTACTGAGTGGAAGATATGTACTAAACTGTCATCCGGCGCTCTGTGCACTGTCAAATTAGACTTTATCAACGTCTCGAACAACTGCACGTCTTCCAACCCCCAACCTTTAATGTTCATATCAAACCCACCCACCCTCTCAAAGTCCCTCTTAAATATACTTAGAATACCAAAACCGTATATCCTAAAGTACCCATAGTCATCGCTCACTTGCTTGCTGTATTTCAAATTAGCGAGCTCCCTTTCCGACTTAGCACCACTTTCGGAACTGTCCACGTATTTACCTAGATCAGTATTTATGACGAGTGTTTCACCTTTGAATTTGTTGTAGTCCTCACCATTCACCACGTCAGGGTTGTATTCACTGAACACTATGGGGAAGTACACTTGATTATATTTAATAGTGTTTATTCTGATACGTCTAAGACTTTGAAAGTTAAACATCATATCGACGTCGATAAAGAATACTAAATCGTCGCCGTCACACTTTTTCAGTCCTTCTGTGAGAGCAGCACCTCTTGAAAAAGTCGTGGATCCCATCTGAACGAGTTTTATCTCTTTCCCATATAAGTCTCTGTAGTAGTTTATGAGAGACTCCGCGTTGCTGTAATCCAAAGGACTCTTACTGTCTAAATAAAGTACGACTATTAATACTACAGCCTCATCTGTTCTCAGGACGATGTCTTCGTAATTTTTCATAAAACGGCCGAAGATCTCTTGCCTACCCATTAAAGGCAAAACGAAATTTATTTTTCTGCTATAAACGGAATATTCTTCAACGTCTGCGTCACTCCATTTTAGTACGTTGGGAAGATTCTGTAACTTCATGAGTCCATTTTCCAAGGCTTGTTTGCCAAAATCAAGGAAGCTGTTCTGCGACTGAGCTGATTCGTCGAAGTCGTAGTTAGTCGGATCATTTTTGCCCATGTCAGTATCTTCTGACAAATCAGGCTCTTCACTCGGTGCTGGTTCACCCATTGGTAGTTCTCGTATCTCCATTCCTGAAAAAAAAAACCATAATACTTAGTCATATTTTTTGGCAATGCATGATAATAATGTCGTCGTGAAACAAATAGTATATTTGCCAAACCCAAATACCTACAAAGATTAATGAGAGTAATCTATAATCATACCAACGATTATGTAAATCAACATACCTAAGCCCCAGGACAATGCACAACAAATCGGTCAAAAGGTGGGACTTTAACCATGAGGTAGCACGTCATGGCGTAATATACTTCAGCTTGCTCTCCCCTGCCGCCCCTGCAGTCCCCACTAACGCCTATAGCACCCACCCCCACCACCACCTCATTCCTAGGACTCCTTAGAGCTTCCCAAACCTAGCCCATAAGACCAACCAGACACTGACCAGTAAAAGTCTGCTGCAGGTACGCATGCCGCCGCACAGCAGCAGTCATCTTCCGGCCGCGGTACCGTCTGTACCGCAGCAGCAGGTCCAGAATGTGATCAGCCCCGTGAATAGGATCTAGGCGGCTGTAGCCGTACAGGAGTTCATTGAAGTCGATGACGCGGCCGCGTTGGCGAGACGGGGCGTTGATTATTTCCATCACCTGGAAAACGAAAAAGTGTCTGTTAAAGAATGGAAGAATTATTGGCAGCATTTCCAGCAGTTTCGCTAGTGGAGAAAGAAAATGCAATGCAATGGATTATGCGGAACACGTCCCCTTTGGCGTTGGTAGTTTTTAGGTGTCTACGAAACTTGAAATAGTCATGTAGTAGTTTTGTATCTAATGTTTATATTTTTTATTTAGTTTGTTCTGCTGTCTGAATCTGTGTCATATTCCTTAATTTTGTAGGAAACAATGCAATTAAGAGATCTCTCCAAGGCAGATGTTAAGCCGGGGGACCGAAGTACCTACCGGGTGTCCCGTGGCAGATTTTGGATTTCAAAGTTAATTTTAAAGATGTTTTTAATAATAATAATAATAATAAATTTTATTTCATAAGTCATAAACAT
>BHDV01068782.1:4602-19536 GCA_005406045.1 Adoxophyes honmai
CCCCTAGAATTCGATAGAAATGGTTAAAATAAAAAATAATTATGATTCGTGTTTATTTACCGACAGTAATTTTTTTTTACCTTTTATAATTTTTCATTGACTTCTAAAGTTCACAGCCGGGTGTCACCCCTAAGAGGGTGACAACCGGGGCGGGCCGCCCCCGCCGCCCCCCTAGCTACGCCACTGGCTTCAGATAAGTATCAAATCCTATTCTTCTAAATGATATTTAAAGAATTAACTAAGAAAAATATCCTTCTAAATAATTATACCCCATCAATTGATCCCCGCTCAGGCTCGTGGCTGGTCCAGCAGGTGTCCATTGCAGTCCAGCGCGGCAATGCAGCCAGCGTAATGGGCACCTTTGGGCCAGGCACGGATCAGGGCGGAGATATTTAGTTTTAAGATTTTGACAAATAAACTGTGTAGGATTGTATAACAAACATAGGAATAAGTGACATTATATAACTAACAATGATTATGAAATATACTTCTAAAAATCATATTATTATACCCCATTATTTAATGCTCTATTTGGGAGGCAAGCGGTGAGCAGTAAGCAAGACGATGACGCTCGAAAGACGCTAAGTGGGCGCGGGCTGGCCCTCAGCTCGCCTCCAAACAGAACATTAGGTGACAGGGTGTATAAACAAAATAGATAAAGCAATGTCGTCCAAAACAATAAAAGGGACAAACAATCTTCTCCTTCTGGTTCTTCCACTCGCCCGCCCCGTGGACGAGTAGCAACAAGTGGTCCACCTTGTCCGGTATGTCCTCGGTTATCTTGAATTTGGGCGGGTTGCGGTACACGCGTTTACCAAAGGTGAAGATCTGGGCAAGGGTAAGGAAAAGGATGGGTATAGGGTGGATCAAAACAGAATGTTGAAGAGGTATGCACTAAGTCTTTTCCACTTGCTATAAGCCTTTTCGACTTGCTAACTCGCTAACCGTAACAAAACTTCAACTACCTCAGTTAACTCTAATCCGGTGTTCAACTACCTCCAAGTTTACATTACAATTACTAGTTATTTTTTCTTTTTTTTTGTGCAGTATAATTTTATGAATATTTTGTTAATGTACTGCACTGCACCATGTTTGTAGCCTCTCTTTTTGTTCGTCTCAATAATTAAACTAAAAGGTTAACCGTAACTGTAAAAGATAAAAAGCTGCCTCTAAAAGAGACCTTTTGAGGGACAAAACCACATTTGTACTTCACCATTTCATTTGTATAAATACATTTGTATACCTATGTTGGTGGTTTTTAAACGGTTTTTAAACGGTTTTACTTAGCTTACCCCGTTTGTTTTAGACTTTATTCTTTGGTCTTTGTTGGTTCAAATTTAGAAATTGAAATTTCACCCTCTTTCCGTCAACTGATTGATCTGAAATTCGGTATGCGCTTTTAGTTGTGGTGACAATACAATAATGTACATTCATTGTCATTGTAAATTCAAAATGGCCGCCGCTACAAAATGGCGGATGACCTAATTCTAATTTACCCCATCAATATGGGTATCAATTGAAAGGTCTTCGCAAGGAGAATACAGTGCACTATATCAATTTAAAAAAAAAACTAAAAGCTCGAAAAAAAAAAAGTAAAAAAAACCTTTTAAGTAAAACGGTTTTATACACATTGATTAGACTAAAATTAAACCGTTTTACTTAAAAGTTTTTTTTTTTACTTTTTTTTTCTTGCAAAAATCTCTGGGCTTCGTGTGGGATCTACAGGTGATTTTTTTATTTAATGACGTTAGTGACCAACATCCTGAAACCAATGGCACTACAGATCACTCACATTAGGCGCACTGAAAGCCTCAGCTCCCCCTCCATGCAGGAAGTGGACCATGACGGCGGGTCCATGCATGACCACCATCTCGCTGCTGGGCAGGAGGAGGCGCCGGTGCCATTCTCCCGTGGTCACCCCGTGGCGGTACTCCTCCTAAAAAAAAGAAGCTGCCTTTTAAAAGCACTATTTCCACCAAACGACCGACATCGGAACGGAACCAAAAGGTTTTATGGACTTCAAACATAGAGGACAGTCCCACTAGAATCCTAATGTCATTTTGGTTGTTCGAAGACGATTCCGCCAAACCATCGCGGCGATCGCTTTGCTCTTATTGGCCGAACCAAGATCGTGCTTAACATCATCATCATCATCATCAGCCTATATACGTCCCACTGCAGGGCACAGGCCTCCTCTCAGTATGAGAGGGCTCGGGCTATAGTTCCCACGCGGGCCCAGTGCGGATTGGGAACTTCACACACAACATTGAATTACTTCGTCGCTGTGTGTAGGTTTCCTCACGATGTTTTCCTTCACCGAATAGCTCGTGACAAATATCAAATTTGATATCGCACATAAATTCCGAAAAATTCAGAGGTGCGAGCCCGGGGTTTGAACCCACGACCCTCTGCTTGAGAGGCCACAGTTCGAACCGCTGGGCTACCACGTGCTTAACGCTAGTGCCTATTTTCTTTACGGTTATTGCCTCTGTTCAATTTCTGCGAGAGTGACGGTGACGTTAGTACAAGTGACAAACCACTACCTTTTTGCGGGCCTGGGTGGCCAACATTGGTTCTCTAGTGGATCTGTTCTCTGTCTTCAAATGATACTGAATCAAACGAGTAGTTAGATGCTGTTTTTAAGTCTACATTAGGGGGGCGTTCATAAACTAAGCGAGGTATTTAGGAGGGGAGGGAGACGAGCCGAATCTTGCTGAACCTCACTTCGGGAAGAGGGGGTCTGGGCAAAAATCACGTAACTTTTTTTGGAAGTAAATATTAAGTAAACTGAAAGTTGAATGATAGTAAAAAACGGATCTTGAATAATATATGGCAAAATCTGACACAACGAAAGGTCACGAATCGACCCGAAACATGTCGAGCTAATCTCTATATAAAAACGTCAGTAGATCCATTGTATTTTCATTATGAATAAGTCTCACGATAGTTTTATGTTTAATACTATTTAAAGAGGAATTCATACACTGGAAGTCTTACCTCAAGTTTTTCAGCCACGGGTTCCGTATAAGGCACATAGCGGGCATCAGTGGTGCCTTTGTAGAACCAACTGCACCTGAAATCAAGAAACAAGGCATTTTAAAGCCCCAATTACACTGAGTCGATCGCCGCATGGTTCATGATTGTAGTGTTAGAACCGAATTCGGAATAGGTTTGGTATTAATCAGAAGTTCCGACTTATAGTAGACAGAATCGGTGGTGTGATATCAATCAGAAGTTCCGACGTATCGGAGTCTGAATCGGAGGAGTGATATAGTCTGTATCAATCGCAAATTCCAAAGTCTCTGAGCACCATGATATTCCTAATCTGTGGCACCGAAGCTCTTACTTGGAAGAACCGATTTCGGTGCCACTTTTCCGTTTGAACCATGTTACCTTAGGCGATTAACACACTCCCACGCACCATGCAGCGTTGTGCTGGAAAGCATGTTCTAACTTTGCTTGTAAATATCTCCGTTTGTATAGAAAACACAGAGAACAACGCACAGAAAATGCATTGTGACACAATCTTATACCCAATGCGTGGTGAAATGTTTCAAACTCACCGTCGAACGTTGGTCGGTTTGTCGGCCCAGTACACGGCTATCCTCAAACGGCCCATGACGTTAACATCGTACCTACCGCCGTCTGTTGGCACCAGCGTACCCTCGTTCAAGTCAGCTGAAAAAAAACAATCCTTTATCATCTCTTACGACATACACGGAAGAAATGGAGAGATGTTATGTTACACGGAAGTAATAAATACATACATACATACATATCCTCACGCCTGTATTCCCGAGAGGGGTAGGCAGAGCACATGAATTAAAAAATCCAGTGCCACGTTTAGCGATTTCAGGGCAACCAGATGATCAAACGTGATACTGCAGTGACAGGTTGCTAGCCCATCGCCCACAATACACTAACCCTTTCCCAGAGTCGACTCTTACGACACCCACGGGACGAAAGGGGGAGGTGCTATTCTAACCCGGCACCACACGGGTAATAAATATACAAGTCAATCGCTGTTGCACTTTTTACAAGATTTTATTTAACTTCACTTTTGTATGTACGTATGTATGTATGTCTACATATCTCGCAAGGAAGATTTGAACCACTTCCAATAGACCGATAGAGCTGCAACTTGGTATGCCTACGTAACTTAGATGACAATACAATATTCAGGTAGTGGACTTCAGGTGGCCCAGCCGGGACTGCCTCCAATGGAGGGAACTCTTCAACGGTTGGTCTGATTGACTTGAAATCTGGTGCACATAATCTAGAGTGGATTACAATGAAGCAACGTTGACCAAAAAGTGCAGTCGGCAAAAAAAGCTACCGAAAATGAAATTTTGGTTAATAAGCTTTTTAACTTTTTGGCAGACAAAATGCATCCTTTCTCAACAGAAGACCAACTTACGGCTTTGGAAAGCAGCTTCCAGGGCTCTTGAATCGCTGGTTGAGAACCCGCGCCAGGTCGACTTTCCCTCCCAGTCGACCCTGTAAAACCAGTGGTGCTTGACCGGCTCATACTCCGTCGTGGTTCGGTTCTGGAATCATAAACATTGTGGGATAGTATACCATCTAGATTATCTAGAAAAACCTTTTAGGCGCAGCGCAGACGACAGAGTTGTGCGATCGAGTCTGCGGCGCACAAAAACTCTGCGTGGATTGTATGCATTGTGCGCCAGACTTTTTGCGCGTCATGTGCGTTAATGCATTAAGTATATATAATTCCATGGGTTATATTTTCACTGACTAAAAAGTCCGTCGCGGATAGTCTGTCGTCTGTGACAGACAACAAAAAAACGATTTAGTCTGTTAGATACATTAAAAAAAATATTCTAATGTTATTAGATCAATCGATCGATCGTCGATAGATGGCATCGGTCAACGTCGATCCAAGTTCATCGACTGGTCTGGTAGCTTTAGTTCGATTAACCTCGGCTATGTTCCATTCTACAATTTCATTTCCACCCGGGAAGAGAAGGACAGGGAGAGCCTCACATAAACCTGCACCGTTCTCTCGGTATGGGCGTATTGCGTAGTAGCATATGACCGTCGAAAAAAAGGGGGCTAACTACAGCTAAATTTTTGTATATGCATCACTCGTAGAAACGAGTATGGCGAACAGCAGTATAGATAAAAGTCCAAGTGGGAAAGAGACGACAATTGTCAGGTAACACATACAAGTGCTCCGCTCCGAAAGAAAAATCAAAACCGTCAATGGTGGGTAATCAAGATTTGGCCTTGAACTATCTGAATGAATTGTGTGTGTAAACTTTATTACTCTACTAGCTTTTGCCCGCGACTTCGCACGCGTTAAATTCGGGCTAACAAAGAAGAGATTTCGGAATTATTAGTAGGAAGCGCCCGCCAGAATAGCCAGCAGATAGTAGATTCTTTCGTACTTTCTCGACACTTATCGTCATATTTTGGAAAATTCAAACAAAATCTTTATAAATTGTAGCCTATGTGCTATTCTGATGTATAAGCTACATTACTGGAAAGTTTCATTAAAATCCATTCAGTAGTTTTTGCGTGAAGGAGTAACAAACATCCATCCATCCATCCATCGATCCATACTCACAAACTTTCACGTTTATAATATTAGTAAGATAATCATAGTCTGTTTTTCTTTACCATGTGTGAAGTTGAAAGATTAAAAATTATCCCTGCAGTTGTCAACTATAGATGGCAGTAAAGCTATATTTCTGCAATACTGTTGTCAACTGTGGATGTTTACAAACTGAGCGGCGGTTAAAATGGATTCTAATGAGAAAAGTGGAATTCCTGTAATTTTAAGAGACAAAAATGCATTACAGTCAATATGTATTTGTGGGCTTTGACGTAATGGGTTAAGTCTGTATTTTTTTTTGATCAAGCCTAACTTATTTTACAATGTTGTATACGCAATAATCCAGAAGTTGATATTGATTAATCCAAAACCGACAAGCTCAAATTTTTGGATTTTTTTTACATGTACTGGGCGTTTTAAATGAAAAAGTAAGATCTAGAAGTAAAATATGGGATCCCCTTGGAATGCATAATTTTATTTAGACTATTATTGTTTCGCATAATTGATTTGGCATAATTAATTTTGGCATAACAGTACTTTCGCATAATAATACTTTGGCCTAATACTTTTTTGGCATACTACGCTAATAGCATAATTTCATTTGGACTAATTTGTATTGGCCGAATACACATTACGCATACTATTGTTTGGGCTAATATTTATTTGGTATAAATGTCACTATGCATAATTTAAAAACTCAGTTTCATTGTTACCATGTTGAGGTTAGGTTAGGTTAGCATGAAATCCAGGCGCGAAGCGCCAAAACATCGCGGAATAGTTCGCGGACCACCATCGACATCGATTTAGTTCCTAAATAATACATAAGAAATAATAACAGAATAAATAATACATAGCATTGGTATGAATAGCAATAATTACTACGAGCCATTGGTACAAAACTTTACTATTTTTTGGCATAATACTGTTATGCATATTGATATGATGCCATTTGATTATTATGCCTATTTATGCTTATGCTTATAGACATTAGTCTTGATGACAATTATGCTTCCTGTATTTATGCTTTTTAATGTTATGCGTTAAAAAATATGCGTAATGATGATTATGCAAAAAACAATTTCGGCGAAAAGTGTTATGCGAAACAATATTAGTCTAAAAAACTTTATGCCTTCCAATAGAGAACCGTAAAATATAGGTACGGATTAAAGAGTTTTTACTTTATTATTACTAAGCCACATTTTTTTTATTATACACATTATAAAGTACCTCAGACATAGTGGCGACGCCTTCGCTGTTGTCACCCTCCGGTGAAGCGTCTTCCATCTTGACGTTAATAGATCTCTCTCCGTCTTTCCTTGGCATAACGTCAACTTCCTCTTTAGGCTTATCACTTCCACTGTCCATAAATTGTTTGTATTTAGCTCTACCTAAACTACCAATCACATCACTGACTGTCAAAACGGGACCTGCTTTTAAGTCGCGACAATATTTACAACGGCTAATAATCTCTTCTGATTTGTCTACATCAGTTAACGTTTCCTCTTTTTTGATTGCTTCACTTTTACCTAAGTCGGATTCTTTAAGCATTTTCGCGGTGGGTTCACCTTTATTAAAATTGAGAGCGTAGTCGTATTCGACGGTGAAATGATTAACAGTCCTAACTACTTGGTCTGCATTCGGTTCCATGTTTTGATAGGAGGTCAAATCTTTCATTAGATCCATGTATCTCTCGTGTGGTATGTTCGCTTCTTTCTTGTAATGGTTCTGACCTTGGCTGAGCTCAAAAAAATGTTTCTGTTGATCTGTTTTGCCATCGCCATCCTTAACATCCTTTTGCCTGTAGTGGTCTTGCCCTTGGCTTAACTCAAAAAAAGATTTCGTGTTGTCTGCTTTAGGCGGAGAAGCGAAATAGCTGGCCAGCCTGTTAACTGTCTCAGGTTCACTATTCTCTTGAGTAGCAGAACCGAAGAAATTAATAGGATCGGGCAGCGATTCTACTTTTCTCTCCTCAACTTTAGTTTCAATAATATCGTCTTTAGGTTGTTCCGGGGCAGAATCTTTAGTAATTTTAGCACCAGTTTCTATGGACATATCACCACCAGCCAAAACTGTTTTAGCACCGAAAACACTAGCGAAATCTGGTAGTTTGGCTTCAGTTGTCTCTGGAGTAAAGATAGGTAGAGCTTGTACTGTAGTTGTTATTGTATTAGTCGGCACAGCAGTAAAAGTGACCGTAGAAGTCATAGACGTCTGTGTATAGGTCTCAGGAATTTTAGGTTCTATGTTTTCTGATGGTTTCTTTCCTTGATTTTCGAAGCCAGGCGGTACCCGGATTGGTGCTTCTAATTCAGGGCTTTGTTCGACAACAGTTGGTGACGACGAGGTATTTCTGAAATGCGTTTCAGCAGCGTAGTTGCCAGTGTCAAAATACGAAGGCATTAACGTAATGCTGCCGTAATCAAAGTCTTTGTTAATCGTCAAATCTTCAGTACTTTCTAGTTTCTTAAATCTATCAACTCTATTAGTGAATGTGTCTTTCACTTCAGGTTTATCGATGTTGTCTGTTTTATCATCGTCAGTCTCAGATGGTTCGATGACGTACTCTTCGAAGACAGGAAAATCTTTGCTTGCGTCCTGTTCTATCGACTGGACATCCAACACGCCTGTTTCATCAGATTTGGCATCGTCAGAGTCTTCAAGCGGAGGTGCAGTTGGTATGCTCATTTGCCTTTGTAAAATAAGTGGACTATCATCTTGAGGGCTTCCGAAATCAGCTTTTGTATCATCGCTGACAGTATTAGGTAAGTTATCGAAGAACAGATTGTTTTCACCAAAGAACCCAATGACATTGGAATTGGGTTTGAAGTTAAAATCGTGATCTAACAGATCTTGCCCGGGAGGGAATGCTGCTTCAGAACGCCAGCCATAATTTCTTTTAATTTGCACATCCTCTTCATCTAAGAGTTCCGTGGCCGACTGTACTTGCAGTGTTTCTATAGTTTCATCAGCAATTAGACATATTTCTGCACATTGATTAATTGTATCGAAATTGTCTGGTATATTTGAAACGCTTTCAGTCAGTGGCACTTCTACGGGGTTTGATAACTGAATAGGAGCAGTAATATTTTCTATTAGCTGGCTAGTTAAATCAGCTTCCTTTTCTCCCGGTTTGCTTACTTCTCTGCAAGTTTCACAGATACTAAGATCACTTGTTAGGTGTTTTTCCTTTATGGGTGATTCTTCGTCGTCAAGAACAGCCAATGCCAACGCACTAATATTAGCAGTCATTTCGTCTATTTTTTCATCATCTTTATCAAAGCTCGCTTGGTCACCAACCTCGCTACCTTCATTGTATATTTCATGCGATTTACTAGCTATTTGAGAAGATAGATCATGCAAAGGCGTTGAAAATAAGCTCGTTATCTCTACCGTCTTTATTCGGTTATATTCTTTCTCGTCATCATCTTTGCCAAAGGAATCATAATATTCAATTATTCTTTTACGATCTGGTATTCCACCATAAGTCTCTCGATCACTGAAATCATTTTCATCTTCCGCAGGGGAATTCGTCGTGTATTCTTCAACTATTTGCTGGTCTGCCTTTGTATCTTTATCATCTTCATTTGCAAACACCACCCCTTTAACCGTTTGCTTCGAATCGTCTTCAATTGTCAGATTTTGCATGACTTGTTCTATTTCCCGTTCTGGGCGTAGAATTAAATTACTTCCATCGTTTTCACAATCAACACTTTCAGTTTTCTCATTACCATCACACGCAACAACGGTAACGTTCTCTTCATTACTAGCTGCATTAGCTAACCAACACGGAGATGTATATCCAGTTATAGTTACATTACTTCCCACATCAAAAGAACTACTAGTAGGAGTTTCATAAGCTGCATTAGGAGCTTCATTATAACTTTGTTGTGCACCCTCTTGAGCAAAATTCTGCGTACCGTAAACTGGTTGTGTGTAATAACTTTGTGGTGAATATACATTATGTACTTGTTGTTGATAATAATCAGTTGGGTTCGGAATACTACCTTGCCCATAAGTGAAATTAGCACTATACGCATCGTAATTATACGGTTGTGTGTGAGTTTCAGCGTTTGGTACAAATATTTCTATACCGCTCTGATTTTCAGCTGCATGATGCGCCTTATACTCTTTAGCTGCCTCTGGTTTATTGTTATAAGCGGGGTCGAAGAATGTAGTCACGCTATTTTGAATTTTATTTATATCGATCGAGCCCAGTTTGGATTTTAGAGATCCTATTATACCAAACCCTGATTCTTTCGGTGGTTCATAATTGTCAGTCACTTGGCGGCTCATATCAAAAGCGGTATTATAACTAGGGTTATACGCTTCTGGTGCTTGGTTAATATCGAAAGGAGTATACGTCATAGCTTCCTTTTGATTCATATCAAATGCATAAGAGGTAGGTGCAGTGTAGCTTTGCTCTGGTGCAAACATAGCAGTATTATGAGCAGTAACTGCTTCTATACTAGATTTTTCAACTACCGCTTCAGGTGTTATAACAGCGCCTTGATAAGGATTTGCTGGTTTATTAGCATCGTCTACTACGGCTTCTGGAATAAACATAGAACCTTGATACCCTGTTTCTGGTGTGAATAAAGCACCTTGGAAGTTGTTTGTAGCTACAGGAGCTATTGTAGGCACCACATTATTGCTTATGGAGCCTATGCCTTCTATAGGGCCAGAGTAGTATTGGGGCCGTTTCTTTGTCATTCTGAAGTTTGTATTTCCAGTTGCTTTGGGAGGTTCTGGTATCTTGGGTTCAGGCGCAGGCGTATCTATAGCTGTAGACGAATCTTTATATCTGGGATCTAGAATTAATAAGTTATTGGAAGACTGTGATGCCATTGAAGCGCTTGATGATTGCGATACTGGTCCAGATGTTTGATAGGCAGAGTACGGATTGAACAACTGAGTTGTCGACGGTACGCTAGTCTCAGACTCATGTTGAGCTGATGCTGCATCATTGCTTGGAGTAAATATTGATAGTGGCGCCTGTTGGTTGCCTGTGGACGTCGGTGGCTGAGATAATATAGAAGACGGTACAGATGAGGCATTGGATTTAGGTAACGTAGGAGGTGGAAGATTTCCACCCAATGAAGCAGCAGACTTTGAATTCGTTGGTTGCAATGACGTATTGCTCGGTGGCGGTAATACACCAGGTCCAAAAGGAGGTTTTGCTGTCGAAGAAGGAGCACTTATCGAAGATTGCATTACAGTATTTATCGGCGGTGGTGGTAAATTCCCAGCTGCAAATGGTGGCATGCCCATAGGAGGAGCATTAGGTTGTTGTATTGGTGCATTTGTCGGAGGTGGTGGTAAACTTTCTGTTACGAATGCAGCTGGCATGTTGACTGAAGACTGAATTGAAGCATTTGTTGGTGGAGGTGGTAAGTTTCCTGGAAACACAGAAGACGGAACGCTTGTAGCATGCGGCACTGTTGGAGGTAAGTTACCGCCAAATACATTGCTTGGTAGTACTGTCGACAGCGGTGTAAACATTTGTGGAGGTATTTGTGATGAGAAGGATACACTTTCTGCTAAAGGTGCTTGTGATGTATTCGGTGGATAAGTCGCTGCCATCGTTTGACTGTCTTGATCTGTCAGAATCGGCGGTGGAACGAATATATTGCTGACAGCAGCAAACGTCGGTGCTTGAGTATTTATGGTAGGTTTGTTAGCTCCTATTCTCCTAGCAACTGATGGTGGTAGAACCGATTTCCCCACCCCGGTTAAACTGTCTCTCTTGGCTAGACTGGAGAACATTGGCGGTGGTGGTATTATTGGCACTTGTGGATTTGTTTCTTGGGGATTGTACGTTTCTACCGCCTCTGCTTTGGGAGCTTCACATACATTACTTCTACCATCTGGAATGTTCTGTGCAGTATTAAATACATTTGAATCTGAGCTAACTTGCGGTTCTACGTTTGTATTATCTATGTTTAGGAAATTAAGGTTAGTTTGGGTGGTCGGTGTGAAAAATTGTTGGTTAGTTGGTGGCGGCGCGTAAGTTGGCATTTGGACTGTTGCTCCTGAACTTAGACCGGGTATTTGAGCGTATACTTTCTTCTTCGACGCCATCCGGAAATTCCCAGGACCTGCAACAACGAAATTATGAATTTAGATAGTAATATAGTAAAGATAGATTAGGTACAAATGGTACAATGAAAAAACAGGTCAAGAGTACCCGAAACCGTCGAACGTGTATGAAGAGACTAATGAACGTGAATGAAGCAAAAGAGGTACCTATGTTAGGATCGTAGCAAGTGGAACAAAGTGGTCTCTGCCTACCCTTGTGGAAAAGAGGCGTGTTGTACGTCTATCTATCAGCACCTATGCAGCACACAGACATTAACACTATAGCTCGAAGTTCAAGCGGTAGTAAATAGCCATTACTGCCAATAATGAAGTATCTTGTTGTCAATGTTATGAACCGGTTAGTTTAGCACGATTCCGTGATACTAGGAGACCTAGAAACCCAACCTAGATAACCTAGGTATGGTTTGTCGTCACCGTCATTACAAAAAAATACACGCGTATTTACAAGAAGTTATTTATGTGGGATCGAAAAGGTTGGATGTAGTTATTTACAGAAAACGAAAACCACGTGACAGTGAGAAAAACAAAGGACGGCGAGACACACAGGTGTCGGTTAGAAGTATTTTTAAAATGAATATTAAAAATATTAATAAATTACTGTGAAAACTGTTTAAAAGCTATCATTTAACACAAATATAGACGAGCCTACATTTATGTAGCTTTGCCGCCTAATCCCGTCGATCTAGAACGGGATCTCGTCATATTATCTTTCGGGATAAATCACAAAAACAAGAAATCTCGCAGAATCCCGATCAAGACATTTGTTATGATTTCGAAGAAGATTGGTTTCGAGCCATAGAGGACAGAACCAATAGAGAAACAATGTTGGCCACCCAGGCCCGCAAAAGGTTAGTCGGTTCAACTTACTAACGTCTACCGTCACTGTCACAGAAACTGTAAAGAGCCAATAACCGTAGAGAAAAAGGCAATATTAGCATTACGCGCGATCTTGGGCCGGCCAATAAGAGCACAGCGATCGCTTCAATTGTTTGGCGGAATCTTCTCCGAACAACGAAAATGACATTAGTACTCAACAGGGTCTGTCCTCTATGTTTCGAGCTGACAAATTGGACGCGATGGTGTTTCGGGCGCATTAGACAATAGCGGTACAGGTCAGTAAAAAAAAGAGAAGGCTACGTGATGACCCCGCGCTGACCCGGGTTACGAAATGATCGTAATCACCACAATTACGATGATTTGGGAGTAATAATCACCGGCGTGATTATTTTGGGTCGTTATGTGCGTCATAAGGTCACACTGACTGTGCGGAAGTGGAAATTGAAGTGCAATCGGTAAAAAAACCGCGTTGTTTGGCAAGCTCGTGCGACCCTAAGAATGAGGGGGTGAGGTTTAGTCCATTCATGTAGAATCGGTCAGTACACCTACAGGCATTTATGGTAATAAATCTATACTAATATAATAAAGCTGAAGAATTTGTTTGTTTGTTTGTTTGAACGCGCTAATCTCAGGAACTACTGGTGCGAATTGAAAAATTATTTTTGTGTTGGATACACCATTTATCGAGGAAGGCTTTAGGCTATATAACATCACGCTGCGACTAATAGGAGCGAAGAAACATTGAAAAATGCGGGGAAAACGGGGAAAATTAGTCACTATTCCACGCGGACGGAGTCGCGGGCACAGCTAGTACATACATACAATCACGCATGTGTTCCCAGATGGGTAAGGCAGAGCACACGAAACGTGGCATAAATAAAACCATGACCAATTCACGCCTCGCAGCCACGTCCAGCATAATTTTAGGTTTGAGAACACATGAAGGAGGTGTAATAGTGACAGGTTGCTAGCCTGTCGCCTAACGCATCCTTGAGCTATCCTTAGTCGCTTCTTACGAGATTCACGGGATAAAATGCCTCGACTTTTTCCGTTCTAAATTAATTATGACTACATTAATACATGATATTTTTCACTCACCACAAACAGGAGGTTCCCTCGGCGGCGGCAACACTTCTTTCGTCTCGCTCACACCCATCAAAGGAACATCTACACTTTCCTGTGCGTTATACGTCCTAACTTCAGTCTGCGCCAACGGCTTCTCTGGCGTATGCTCCTTACTCTTCATACTCAACATATTAGAAAAGGAGCTAAAGACAGCGCTGGCCACTTGAGGCAACACCGTCGGTAATTGCGAGAAGTTCTGCGCTATGTCTGCTGTAATACTTTGCGGTTCCTCCAGGATAGACAAACCTGGTTCATTCAGGTTAATCTCCTCTAGATTCTCTTCTTTTGCTTCTAAATTAGCATTAGCATCATCTTTTAGATAAGTATTGATGGGAGCGCTAACGTATCTACTGCCTTGGAGCCTAGCGAAGTATTCGTTGACGTCGAAGTCATCTTCGGATTTGGGTGGAGCGTTTGATACCGTTGCGTGGGTGTTGTCATGTGTTCCGATGTTTTTAGCATTTTGCTGAGCGACGTATTGTGCGTGTGTGTGGTCAGGAGGTGGGGTGGGGTGGATCGGGGCGAAGCTAGCGTCACCGGAAGGGATATTTGAAATTGGATTCTCGGAGTGCTCCAGGGTGTAGTTTTGGGTCCCGGATTGTTCTGTAACAAAGAAAACAAAATGTCAAGGAAAATTCACCAAATGTTATTATAATTGTTGCGTTTACAAATTCTATCTGATAGTAAATCGTGACAAGCGTAATTTTGTGTCACAAACTTGTTTAATGTATGTATATCTGCTGATAATACAGCAACTAAATCTAAAACCCGCCTGCTTGATGATATCAAAATTTTAAGCCTCCAGTCACATTTATGGGTCGCAATGAAACGTAGAACTTTTTCATATTAAATGTCTTCGACAAGCCATAAACGTACAAAGTAAACAATTTTTTTTAACTATGGAGACTTCGTAAAGAAGGTTGAAAACTAACACGAACCTAAATCAAAACATAATTTACTGTAGTTGATACAATAATTTTGTAGTCTTCACTTTGTACCTCGTCGTTTTCAAGTCTCATACAAAACGTCATGAATTATTGTATTTCACAATGAGATAGGCAGAGAATACGAAATGTTACACAGATAAACCTAACTACTTTACGTTTCATAGCCACTTTTGGCATATTTTTGGTTTAAAGTAATACAAAAGAGGTCATAACAGTGACAGGATGTTGGTCGCCTTTTACTACATCTTAATTATTATTAGGTCTCATTCACCTACAGTCACGAACCGGGATTGTTGAGCCACTTGCCACTGTTCGCAATTTAGACGTGTAATCAATGACCGATGTGACCGACTA